>PVHY01008777.1:32625-59980 GCA_004024945.1 Uropsilus gracilis | reverse complement strand
CCGTGGAACCGCAGGCTCTCCTTGCCCGGGGTACCACAGACTCAAGCAATCCCCAGCCTCAGCTTCTCAGGTAGCTGGGATGACAGGCGTGCGCCACCACGCCCAGCTATTTTTTGGAACTAGGTCTCGCTATTGGTCCCAGGCGGAACTCAAACCACGATCCCTAGCTCCTGCCGTTTCATAGACGGAAGCTTACAGGCATGAGCCACCATGCCCGGCCTAATTTCTAATTTTTTAATAGCTTCTTCCAGAAGCCATATAAATGGAATCACACAATATTTACCTAGATACCACGTGTCTAATAATACATACACCTAGCATAATACATTTCAAAGTAATCCATGCTGCTGTGTGTGCAATACTTTATCCATTCTTCATATGTCCTCTTACCCATTCACTAGTTGATGTATATTTAGGGTTATTTCCAAGTTGGGGTGAGTATGAATAAAGACTACATATAGGTCTCTGTATAAATATACTTTCATTTCACTTGGGCAAAAACCTAGAAGCTAAACTGTTGAGTCTTCTGTTCAGTGGATACTATCGTTATTTTTATTTTATTCTAATTTATTTATTAATTCTATTTATTTTTTGAGGCTAGGTTTCACTATGTTGCCCGGGGAACCCTGGACTCAAGCAATCCCCAGCCTCAGCCTCCCAGGAAGCTAGTATTATAGGCACACACCACCACACCCAGCTATTTTTTGAGACTAGGTCTCCCTATGTTGCCCTGGGCAGGTCTGAAACCTGCAGACTTCAAGCAATTCCCAGTCTCAGCTTTCCATTCTAGCCTTGGGATTAAAGCCATGACCCACAATGGCTGGCTTTCAAGCTATTTTTAAAGCAGTTGTACCATTTTACATTTCTATTACACATAAAGAGTATTAATTACTGAGCATTCTCATCAGGACTAGGTAGTATTGTTTTTGTTTTTTTCCACTTTAGTAATTCTAGCATATGAGGGGTTAGAGAGAAAAATTTGAGACTTGAATATTTAAACCTATCCTTATCTGCCTTGTATCTATCTGACAGCTTGCCAAGATACAGAATTCTAGATATTTTATTCTTTCAGAATGTTCAAAGTATTGTCCTCCCGTCTTCTAACTTCCACTGCTTCTAATAGTTTGATACTATTTGGATTCCAATCTATGTATCGCTTACTTTCTTTTATGAAGTTTTAGGGTAGCCAGGCACAGTGGCGCGTGCTTGTAAGCGACAGCTTATGGAGTGTGGCTGGGTCTGGGGGTTGCGGTTCGAGTCCCAGCCTGGGTAACAGAGAGACCTAGTCCCAAAAAAAATAGTTGGGCGTGGTGGCATGCACCTGTAATCCCAGCTACCTGGGAAGCTGAGGCTGGGGATTGCTTGAGTCTGTACCCTGAGAAATGTGAGCCTGCGGTTCCACGGGCAAAAATAGCAAGACCTAGGCTCAAAAGAAAAAAAGTTTTAGGGTCTTCTGTTTATACTCACTGTTCTATAATTACAGGCCTTGGAGTTGTTCGATTTTCATTTATTATACCTGCTGCTCCTTTCAACTTGTAAAGTTGCATCCTTTAGGTTTTCAACACTTCCTCTGTAATCTTATTTAATATCTTTTCCTTTCATTTGCTATTCAGTCATTGTTGGAACAAGTGAACGGATATTACTCTTCCCTACTTTTATCTCTGTTTTACATTTTATACAACTTTATCAAATCTATATTCCAATTATCCTGTTGGGTTTTAAATTTCTACTTTGATTTTTTATTTCCAAAAAAACTCTTATACCTCATTTTTTTGCATTTGTTAATGTAAACTGACATCTAAGTGACATATATTAGTTTTAGGTGTACAACATGATTCAGTATTTGAATACATTAAGAAAGATCATGTATCTATTTCACATTTGTACTTAATGATTTTCAAATATGTGATATAATATTTTTTCCTGTAGATTCCATGCTGTGCATTACATCCCCACGACTTATTTTATAACTGGAGAATTTGTAACTTGATTCCAAACAGTTTTCTGTCCTCTGAATTCTGCCCTTTTTACCATCTGTTATTGTCTCATAAAATGCTTATCTCCCTGAGAATATAATTTTTTAGTGCTCTACTGGTCCCTATTTTGTTTCTTAGCTCCCTTTTTCTGTTGGCGTTGGTCCGTTTTTCTCCAATGTCTATTACCTGAAGACCATTCATATTAGATAGTAAACACTAAAAAATAATTTGATAACCTGTACATGAACTGAATAGCTTGTCAAACTGTGGGCTTCACTGCAGAATGATTGGGCAGAAGTTTGATAATTAGGTTTGGATATCTACCCTATTACAGTACCTACAAGCCTTTTTCCTCTTACACAGGTTTCCAAGGAGAGAAAGCTGTTTGCCTGGCAGTGGGAATTAAAACTTGCTTCTTCTTTTTTTAAGACTATCTTGCTCTATTAAATAGCCCAGGGTACCGCTGACTCAAGCAATTCCCAGCCTCAGCCTCCCAGGTAGCTGGGATTACAGGTGCCTGCCACTGTGTCCAGCTGCTTTTTCAAGACCAGGTCTCACTATGTTGCCCGTGGTAGTCTAGAACCCACGAACTCAAGTGATCCCAAGCCTCTTGCCTCCCAGAGCTGGACAACAGGTACGGGCCTGGTCACCACTCTCGGCTCTAAACATGCTTCTTAAGGGAGCTGTCTCAGTGATCAGTAAATAGACTTATTGTTAAATCTCCTTAAAAACATGCACCTTTGTGCATGTTTTGCTCTCCTTTCAGCATGGCATTCCAAAGTCCAGAGTCCCTTACATTCAACTACTCTGAAGACTATACCACCTTCTTCTGTTGCAGTAGTACAGATCTGAAAATTAACTTTCAACCATTTCTCTCATACTTAGCATATATCATAACTGAAATTGAGAGCTACTTTCTGCTGCTTCTTTTGAGTTTTTTAAGAGGTTTACACTATAAATAAATTCACCTCTTGAGCACTGCCAGCTTGCATACCCAATCTCACAACAGGCACGTAACTTTCTATTCACAAAACTTTCATTAGCAGAGTTTTTGCCTTCAGGGAATAATAGATGGTGTGCCCACACACCACATACACTTTCTGCTGTCATTTAGGTGGAATGTCTTGAGGAAGCTCTCAAATTTGTTCTTAATATTTTTTTTTGATGCAAAAATTAGTAAAATGTACTAGACATGAATTTTTTCCTGGATAAAATTTTTCTTGCTTATTCTGTTATTAATGTGAACAACAATATTACACTGAACAAGGTAATATCTTGGGGACTAGTAAGAAATAAAGAGCAGTTAAGCCCCAGGTTCATATGATTTTGCCATTATTTATGCTTATTTTGTCATTGTTTGTTTTTTATAGTTCTTCAAGTTTCCTTCCTTGCCATTATGGTTATGAACTACTCCTTCTCACTATTGTTAAGTGGGCCTGTCTCTACTTCCTTCTAATTTGCTGTTATGACATGTTGAAGCTCTTGGAATTGTGCCAAATAAGCTTTAGAAGTAAAAATAAGCACGAAAGCATTTAGGAATAGTCCCAGGGGGAAAAACACAGGGTTAGTGGGGAAATGGGAGGAGGGAGGCAAGGAAGCAAGGCAAGGGTGAGGCATCAAACAAAAGCCCTGTGCAGCACTCAGGCAAAGGTAACTTAGGTTCACAAGTGTGGAGAATCTAGGAGACAGTGTAATTGCAACATAAAAGTCCTCCCAAATAGTGCAAAGGGAAATGAAATATTATGTACCTCATCAATCTGCTGGAAGGATGTAAATTTCCAGATGTTTCTGGATCTCTTTTCAAACAGGCAAAGTGTATTTTAGCAGCCCAAGAATTCCAAAAAAAACCTACATATTAATTGAATGTTGAAAGTAACAGGAAAGTGCAAAGGAAAATGGAAAACAGATCCAAAAGGATCTGTCAGGCACTTGCACCATCCTTTTAGAAACCAAGTTTAGGTTCTAAAGAACAGTGGGTGGCAACTAGAGAGACAGACAAATTTTGGTTTCAAATCCCCACTGCAAATGGAAAATTTATGTTTGAATAAAACTTCGTACATAAATATTGAGAATATCCATTATTACGAGTAGTACCAAAGTGTAACTCAAAATATTCATCAACTATATAATATAAAAATAAAATATATCATTATATAATTCAATGAAATAGTATTCTGTAGTAAAAAGGAATGAAGTACCACTAATACATGTTACCATATGACAAAATAAAGGGTTTTTGATTTTTGGTTTTTTTGGTTATCCTTGTACATGGAGAGAGCCATGCTTATGTTCTCTGTACCATAACAAATTATAAGTTTGTACTGCTGAAGCAAGAACTATATAATCTTGAAGATGATATACTAAATGAAACAAACTAGACGAAAATGAAGACACAAGGCTGGGCAAGGTGGCGCATGTAAGCAGCAGCCTAGGAAGCTGCGGTCGGGGGTCAGGGATCATGGTTTGAGTCCCACCGGGGGGCACATAGCGAGACCTAGTCCCAAAAAAATAGCTGAGCGTGTTGGTGCGCGCCTGTAATCCCAGCTACCTAAGAAGCTGAGGCTGGGGACTGCTTGAGTCTGTGGTACCCTGGGCAACGTAAGCCTGTGGTTCCACAAGCAAAAGTAGTAAGACCTAATCTCAAAAAACAAAACAAACAAACAAACAAAAATGAAGCTACATACTCTATGATTCCATTAACAAGAAATATCCAGAATAAGTAAATACATAGAAAGAGAAAGATTACTGACTGGTAGGATCTATAGGAAGGAGGCAATGGATATGACTAATCATAGATAAGAGTTTCTTTTGAGGGTGATGAAAATATTCTGGAACTATGGTAATAGATGCACAGCTTTGTAGATATATTAAACACCAACAGATTGAGCACTTTAAAAATAAACCCTCATTGCTTTTTACCATTTTCTTTCTTTTCTCCCATTATGCCTTGTTAAATCGTCATTCTACAGAATCTCAACATCCACATTTACATTTTTCAAGATTTTAGCTTCTGGTTTACTGTGACTGTCTCAAAACTTCTGTTGTAATTTATGTTCATCTCACTCATCTTCTCTTTTTACTTCTCCTTCTATGACCTTGTCTTTCACTCTACTTTAGTGAATCAAATTTATAGCTATAAGCTGGATCTTGTCATTATTAACACTTACTTCATGACATCAATTTCAATCCTGTACTGTTGACTCTTGCCTTTTTTTTTTTTTTTTTTTGAGACTAGGTCTCGCTATTTTTGCCTGTGAAATCACAGGCTCCCGTTGCCCGGGGTACCGCAGACTCAAGCAATCCCCAGCCTCAGTTTCCCAGGTAGCCGGAATTACAGGCGTGTAAAACCACACCCAGCTATTTTTTTGGACTAGGTCTCGCTATGTTGTCCCAAGGGGCACTTTAACCACAATCCCACAATTCCCAGACCCACTGCTTCATAAGCTGAAGCTTACAGGTACGTGCCACCGTGCCCGGCTAACTCTTGTTTTTCCATTTTACTTCTTGTACTCCAAGAATTCTAAGATCTAAATTCCATTAATCTTATAACATTTTCAGTATTCATATACCTCATATTCCCTCCTCATCCAACTGAGATCATGTCAGTCATTATAATCACTCCCTTGCCCTCATTCCCTATTATTCTGGGCAAAACTTCAATCCTTCTCCATTCCTGTTATCCGTGCAGTTGAGTAGGTTAGTAATAACCTACAACACAAATATGACTATTAACTTCAAGAAGATCTTTAGTGCTGCTACATCACATAAGTCAATTCACTTTCCTAGATGACTATTTCATATTTCATCTCTTTTTTTTCAAATTTGAAGGCTCTGTTTATAGAAGAAATAAAAACATTCAGGAGAGTACTTCCCTGTGCCCCACTGTCATATCAAGCACTTTCTACACTCCATTTTCATATTTTCTATCTCTCTGTTGAGACGAGCAGTTCATGTGCCTAAGATCAGTCTTTCTGATCTACTCGATTCTATCCCTTTGCATCCTCCAAGGAAGGGCATGACTATAACAACTGTGTCCTGTCTTTCCTCAAATCATCCTTCTCCTCTGCAAATGGCCATCCACAGATGAGTGGATATCCTCCACAAATGGATAATTACTATCCTCAATACAAGAAACATGATGTAATATAGCTCACTCTCTTCACCCTTCCAAAAAACAAAAAGCCTGCAGTGGCCCCTATCTTTTCTCCTCTCCCCAAGTTCCACCTCCATTTCTCTGCTGCTTTCAAGATGTGGTACACAAACAAAAAGGAATATTACTTCTCAGCTGTTTTTAGAAAAAGATGAAACCCTGTCATTTGCAACACTGTAGATGGGACTAGAAGGCATTATGCTTATTGAAATATGCCAGATAAAGACAAATACCATATAATTTCACTTACCTGTGGCAGATAAACAAAGCAAATAGAATCAAACTAAACCTGCTTCCCCATCCCCATCCTCACCAAGAAACAAAATAAATGAATAAAAATAAATGTAAATGACTTTTAGGAAAAGAACTTTTTTTTTTGTTTGTTTGGAGACTAGGTCTTGCTATTTTTGCCTGTGGAACCGCAGGCTCTCGTTGCCCAGGGTACCACAGACTCAATCAATCCCCAGCCTCAGCTTCCCAGGTAGCTAGGATGACAGGCACGTGCCACCACGCCCAGCTATTTTTTTGGAACTAGGTCTCGCTATGGGCCCCAGGCGGGACTCAAACCGCATCCCTAGCCCCGGCCGCTTCATAGGCTGAAACTTACAAGCACGAGCCACTGTGCCCGGCAGGAAAAGAACATTTTTAAGAATAAAACAGTGGTTACCAGAAGGAAAGGTAGAAAGGCAGTCCATAAGCTGGGTGAAAGGGGTCCACTATATGGTGAGAGATGGAAACTAGAATTCTGGTGCTGAACATAATGTAGTTATTTACAGATGTTGATTTATTAATACCATATACCTGAAACCTATATGTTACTGCCTCATTTTGACATTAAAAGGTAACTTATTCCCAGGCCGGGTATGGCGGCACATGCCTGTAAGCGGCAGCCTAGGAAGCAGCAGCTGGGGCCAGGGATTGTGGTTTGAGTCCCGCCAGCGGCACGTAGCAAGACCTAGTTCCAAAAAAAAAGCTGGGCGTGGTGGCGCGGGCCTGTAATCCCAGCTACTTGGGAAGCTGAGGCTGGGGACTGCTTGAGTCTGTGGCACCCCGGGCAACATGAGCCTGCAGTTCCCAGTTCCACAGGCAAAAATATCAAGACCTAGACTCAAAAAAAAAAAAAAAAAAGTAACTTATTCCCTCTATTCCCTCTGTAATTAAGTAACAAACAGGTGAGATGATGCTTTCAGCCAATGCATTTTAGTATCCAATGGCCTGCTGGAATCAGTTATTACACAGGAGGTTACAAAACAGTCAGGCTGTCCATAGATTTTTGTTGGTCCTGTTTTTGAGAAGATTACCTTTTACCCTACCATTTCTGTTTAATTTTTACACTATTTAATCACAGATTCTTTTTCTTACTTAACATATTGTAATCCATTATCATTTATTATTCTTTGATTTCCAATTAGTCTAATCTGATCAATGAGAGTCCCTTCAAGTTTCTACTTTCTTTTGAATCATTTCCACTGGTTTTATATACTTGCTTTAAGGCACAAAATGTGTTTCAGGCTTATTTTGAACTTTCCTTGCCCACTACTGTCATCCAGTACACCATCATCCTTGTCCAGATTAACTCACCTAACCCCTGCCTAACTCTCAAGTTATTTCAACATAAGTAGAACAATTTTTCAAAGGGAAGTTTAAAAAGAGACAGATTAAAATTAAAACAGAATAAGTTAATAAACAAATATTTAAAAAGTAAGATCACCCTTCTCATTCTTTTTTCAAAGTCTTCCCTTTTCACTCAGAATGAAGGCTAACACTCCTATAAATGGTTAAATCCTACACAATTTGGGTTCCAATTTCCTCTCAGCTCTCATCTCTTAACTATTCTCTCCATCACCAATTCTGGATTTTGCACCCTTTACTTCTTTTACCTACAATACTCTTCCCAGATATCCACATACTTTCTTCCATACTGCAAGAACAACTTCAGTTTACAATTGGGAAACTGCAGAGAACAGGGGAGGAACTAACTACCAAGGACATAAGGGTTTCTTCATCAGTTTTCATGTGAGTTACCTTACTTTAGTACCACAAATTCATGCAGTTTCCAGAGTTTTGAGAAACCTGTAACACAGATTGGGTTGGTTAATCCTAGTTTTCTCAACTACTGTTTTATAATTATGCTATTTTAGGTCTGACAGTTACTGTCAAACCTCCTTGTCAGTCAATTGCTGCTACCTCCTTGTCAAATTTCCAAAAATGTATAACTGTTTTCTCTTCTCTTATCTGCCCCATCCTGTGTTTAGCTTATGAGCTAAACAAAAAAACTTCTTTACTATACAAGATGTAATGTGTATACCATTCTGTCATCTTAATGTGGAGATTTTAATTCCTGTCATTTTAAATACATACAATTATCAGGCAAAATATTTTCTGAAAAGAAACAAGAAAGCATGACAAATTTTTAAATTAAAAAATATCAAAAATATCAAAATCAATATTGAATGTTCCATTCCCACTTATACATCTTATTCTTTTTGATGCATCTAGCATCAAAAACAGAATATTATCAGTGAATCAGTTTATATTATTTGTGATAATTCCAATTTACCTGGTGATAGAAGAGATCTCATATTTCTGGAAAGAGTATAACCTTATTCATCATTTAAAAACAAAACAAAAAAATTTGGTTAATTACAAACAACATTCCAGGAAACCCTTTTAAAATGTGAAATGCCCAAGGTGCTAAACCTATATAGGAAAAAAAATTTAAGCAGTGGCCTTTTGTACTCTCTGAGTATTAAGGTCTAATTAAAAGGAAAAAAGCAATATTTTTATATACTAACAGATAAAACCAAAGGGAAATATATATCATTCAAAACAACAGTAAAAACAAAAAAACAAATTATCATAAATTTAGGACAATTGTTGTCACAGCAATCTTCTACAAATTTGGCAACTATAAACAAAACTTACCTGTCCAAGAATATATCTGGGAGTGGTGGATAAGTCTGCATGTCAGGCACTCGCTCGTGGACAATAACCATAATGAAAGATGTAAATCCAAATACTATAAAAACATATATACAACTCAATATGGTCTTCCAATACTCTGGGTCCAATCTTCGAATAGAATGTTTGTTTTTACCATTCATGTACTGATACGGATCTGAATTCAAATCAGTGATGGGTCCATCACAGTCATGTGAAGGCTCCCCATTACAGAGCCACTCTGCACTCTGAAGAGCACTGATGAAAGGTGTCATGGAACCCATGGGGCTGTCACTGTTGTATCCCATCTCTTCTAAAACATCAATATGTATTTTCTGCAATTTTCGGACTGACAGCATTAACCTCTTAATGTCCCCTAAGACTTTGATTTCCAGAGGTGGAGACCGCAGATCATATTCAGTCAACGTTAGCAATGTGATTCCATCAAGTCGGTGCTTATTGCATAAAATATCCACATATTCAAGAAAGCCTTCATCCTTTAGCCAAACAGCTACATGCTTGGTGGTCCATCGGCGAATGCAGAGTTGATTAGGACCAGTCATCTCCTCTTTCACTGTCTGTCAAGGGGAAACAGGAAAAAAAAAAACAGTAACTCCAACGTGTTCAATATTTGAAGACCAAATATACTTAAGCATACCAGAAACAGCAATTTACCTACACTGGCCTACTGGCTTCTAAATAAAGGTAAAAGAAACAAAAACTAATATGGGTTTTCAAAGATTAACATCCTAATACATTTATGCATATAACCTCAATGAACATTAGAAAACATTTTTTTTTTAGACTAGGTCTCACTGTTTTTGCCTGTGGAAGTGCAGGCTCACGTTGCCTGTGGTACCACAGACTAAAGCAATCCCCAGCCTCAGGTTCCCAGGCAGCTAGGATTACAGGCGCACACCACCATGCCCAGCCATTTTGTGGGACTAGGTTTCTCTGAGTTGCCTATGGCGGGACTCGAACTGTGATCCCCAGACCCTGCTGTGATTCCATAAACTGTCGCTTACAAGCATGCACTACCATGCCTGGCAACATCTACTAATGAGAACAATTCCCTTTTAACAAATTCATAAAATAAATGTGTTATATGTGAAAGTAAAAACTCAGAAATCTTCATGTTCATGGATTATACATCTTCCTCTTCTCAAAAAAGAAAAACAAAACATCACAAAAATTTCAGAAAAGTCCGTATGTCAAGCTTTTTTGATCTGCTATACACATAACAATTCCTATCACAAATACACAACTAGAAGTGAATGGGGATGATGGGTACAAAACAATGTGAATTAATGTACATTTTAAAATGATGAAAATAAGTTTGTTATGTATATTTTACCATGAAAAAAAATGAAAGGAGAAACAGAGAATTTCAAACTGCTTATTAGATATATAACTGTAAGAGAAAGAAGGGACAATGGCCAGAAGTTTTCCAAATTTGGTAAAAACTGTAAACAATATATTTGAAAAGTCTAATAAATCCAAATATAAATTTAAAGCTTAATAGCCCAGTTCTTTGCATACTTTAAATATTTCATTACAATATTGAACAGAGAATTTCCTTCTTAAAGTACCATTGAGATGTTAGTGATAAAACATCAAAAAGAAAATCATCATTTCAGTGAACCTATAAATTCTGGGAATAAAATTTTAATACAGTATTAAAAGACTAAGAATTTACTGCTTTCAAAAGTACTAATAACTTTTAGCATTTTGACCCCACATGACTCTGTTTATTTTTTCATTATCTGTTTTCTTAATTATTTTTATTGTAAACTGAGTTACTTGGATCAACATCAGCTTATAAATTTTATCAGATATATGAGACAAAGGTCTACATGGAAAAAATCTATTTCCTCTGAAGTTCTTTTTCAGTTACTAAAAAGGTTATAAATTTTGGCATTTTTCAGATCTTTAAAGACTAAGTCTGAGATTATTTTAAAAACACAGGAGGAAAGCCAGGCTTGGTGGTGCATGCCTATAATCCCAGCTACCTGGTAGGTTGAGGCTAGGGATCACTTGAGTCCACGGGTTCAAGACAACCCTCGGCAACATATTGAGACCTAGTCTCTAAAAAAATTTTTTTTAATAAATAAATAAAATGCTAGAATGAGACAACAAATATCCTTATGCTCACTAATCAGTCAACTTGAAAAATATATTACTGCTCCGATGTTAACACTCTTTACTAATCTGGGAATTAGTTATACTAGTATGTTCACGTTATGGAAATTCATCAAGCTGTATACAACCTATGATCTATAGGTGCCTCTACAAATAGGTTAAAACTTTGTTTTAAAAGCTTCCTTTAAAAAATAAAAACATCAGTACAAGTCTTTATTGCTCCCTGGTTTTCCTTTTTCTCCCCTCAGATGTAATCATTTCTTACTTGGGAAATTATCATTCCTTTATAATATGAATTTTTGGCTATGAAAAATCTTCTTATACTAAGGAAAGGCCTTCTTCCCCTATTCATACAAATTCTTGCCATGAAGATTGACAATCACTTGGAAAAGGCAGAAACTTAATTACATAAGCATTACTTACACCATCAAAAATGTTCAGCAAACAAGTAACACAATCACTAAATATTTACTTCTTTTTTTTTTTTTTTGAGTCTAGGTCTCACTATTTTTGCCTGTGGAACCACAGGCTCTCGTTGCCCGGGGTACCACAGACTCAAGCAATCCCCAGCCTCAGCTTCCCAGGTAGCTGGGATGAGAGGCGCGCACCACCACGCCTAGCTATTTTTTTTGGAACTAGGTCTCGCTATGGGCCCCAGGCGGGACTCGAACCGCGATCCCTAGCCCCTGCTGCTTCACAGGCTGAAGCTTACAAGCACGAGCCACTGTGCCCGGCCTTATTTACTTCTTAATTACTAAAAAGCAACCCTAGTTTTTGAAGACTTTTGGAAGAAAATCATATTTTGTTTCGCAATAAAACTTTTATTATTAATCTACAGAAGTCTTTTAGTCTTAACAGCAGCTCATCCATGTATATGGAATCAATCTTTTAATAAGTTGATTCTTTTATATTCTAGAACTACGAAAATACCTGCTGAGCTCTTGCTATAGTTATAGTATATCAGAATCATCCCATAGGTCAAGCAATTATAATTTACAGTGCTAAATTATAAAATACTTTAACATGGAACTTATAGACCTGATAATATAATTTTATATTTCTTAAATATCATATATAAAATTTCATTAAATATGAAAATTTTTTCATGTTTTCATATACATTGCTAGATGATTTCATCCTACCCATTACATCCACCAATCCCCAAATTATACTCCAAAGTACTTCATCCTTGAACATCCAATAAGATTTTGCAGTTACAAAGTAGCAAGCATGAGATGCTCCACTCACACAAATTATCACAGAAGTCAAAAAGTTTTGGTTTTTATCTGGCTACCTTCCACCTTTCTTTAATAGCTTACCATCAATGGATTCCAAGTTACTCCCATCCTCATAGTATTATTATTCAGTAGTTATGTCTTAGAGACTAGACTGTTCAAAATGATCTCCTCTTACATTTTTTTTCTGACTTAGATCACCAGTTCTTTACACCCTCAGTCAGGCTAACAAACAGACTTTGATGTTGGCATTTTAGCAGTTAGAAAGCATGAATTATCATATAAGGAAGCCTCCTGGAAGTCTTTGAGCCTATTGTAGCAATGCCCTAAAATCATGACACATTCCACTGCTGTGTTTCATCAGGTTAGTACATGCCCTTTAATTGTATGCTACTACATATAGTTAGGGGCCTGTGAAGATCTGCATTAAAGAGGTAGATTAAAAAGATGATAAAAGGCCTTAGGGTCAGTTCACATTTATATTGTACCACAGGAACTACAGGGAACAGGAGACTTTGAACAAAGAATTAAACTATAGGTGTCATACAAATTCACAAAATGAAAAAAATCAAATCAGTAAATGGTTAAAAATACTTTCAGCTTTAACAAATAATCGATATGACTTAATTATCAGTTAAAGGGACTTCTGCTTCTGGTCAAGATATATTAAGAGAAATAAGATTAAGTATCTCACCTGAAACAACCGAAAAATAAGGGGAAATGGTAGGCATCAGGCAACAAAGAGATTCCCAAGAGATAGGAAAAAAAATAAAGTGCTCAAGTTTATTATTTGAGATTTTTGAAACCATGTATTTAATACTACAGAAACTAGAAAAGGTCTCACAGACTCACTGATTTTGGGAAATGGAGCTGGGAATCTCAAGAGATGAAGGTGACTAGTGTTCATGGAAAAGAATACTATAGAGGATGATTCACAGAAAACATTATGAAATGCATATTCATGTTCCCCTCAAATTCCTATGTTGAAATCCTAACCCCAAAGTGATGGCATTAGTGGTTATCAGGTAATGAAGGTTCTAAATTGGTTTAGTGCTATTATAAAAGAAACCCGAGAGTTCTCTCACCACTTCTACCATAGGAAATCATAGTTTAAAAAAAAAATTAAAAATTCAAAGCTAGAAGAGGACCATAGATGAACCAGGCAGAGGATCGTCAGATCCAAAATCTACTGAAGTTTTGATTTTGGCCTCCTCAGCTTCCAGAACTACAAGAGAAAAGTGTGTTAAGTTACAAATAGTCTCTAGTAATTTTGTTATAGCAGTCTAAATAGATTAATATGGAACTACACAGAGCTACAGAGGGCATATTGAATATTCAACTGAATGCTCATTAGCACATGTAACTAAATCAAACAAGAATAAAGAACGAACCACCCAGAAAGATTAGGCAGCACCCAGTGCTCAAACAAAACCAGTCAGTGTCTACCCAAATAGTCAAACTTAAAATAATAATAATAATAATTAAACACAATCTTTCGTGCATTGGTTAGAGCACACAGAAAGATCTTGAATAGCAAGGTGAATGAATGAATGAATGAATGAATGAATGAATGGATGAATGAATGAATGAATGACCAACCCTAAAGAAGTAATTCTTCATAAGGTTTATCTCCCTCCCCACCCCCTGCACATTAGGCAATTTCTGGAGAAATTTTTAGTTGCCACAATTTGGGAATGGGGGGGTCATCTAAAGAGCAGAAATTAGGGATGTTGTTACACATTCTATAGAACACTGGCAGTCCTTTATAAGAAAGTATCTGGTCCAAAATGTTATACAGACAATGATACAAAGAAACACTGCCCTAGACTAAACACCCCAGCAGAACAAATCTTAAAAAGCAACTGCCAACATGATCAAATTGTTTTAAAGTAATTTAAAGCTACATCCCACAAAAAAAGTGCAAGACAATTAAGAATAAAGTACTCAGTATCCAATAGATAAAATTCACAATGCTAGACATCCAATGAAAGATTACCAGGTAGAGCAAAGAAGACATATTAATCAACAATCAATCAATGAAAATTGACCCAGAACTGACAGATTAACACACAAAAAAGATTAACACAAAAAAAATTAATACAGATATGAAGATGGTATAACGTACCTTCAAAAAGTTAAACACTGGACCATAATGAAAGACCAATTTATAATTGTACAGATGAAATAACAATATATGTAACAAAAAACACACTGGTCAGATGGGAGTGGTCAGGGAGGGGAGGTGGTGGGTTAACCCTGGGGAATAGAAACTTGTGAAATATATATACATAAATTATTAAAAAAAAAAAAAAACACAACACTGGGTAGGATCAACACCTGATCAGAAGTACAGAAAATGAATAAAAACAAAATATTCAAAGTAAAAACAGAAAGAGATTTAAAGTAATAGCCTTTAAAAGGAAACATGAAGATAACTTGTCAAGTGAAATAAGCCAGATAAAAAAGGATAAAAAATATTGCATGCTTTGCCTATCATAGTCAAAAGTACCTATCATAGTCAAAACCACAGAGACAGAAAGTAGATTGGTGGCTGCCATAGATGAAGGTGAAAATAACAGAGCTTCTGTTTCATGGGTACAGAACCTACGATGAAAAATTCTAGAAATGAAATGAAGGTGATGAGTACAAAACAGTGCAAATTAACATCACTAAACTGTACATTTAAAAATGGTGAAAATAAGTATGCTATGTATTTTTACAATGGAAAAAAGTATAAAGAATATCAATGAAAGACATTAAACTTTCAACTGTCTAGTTGATAAATCAACTGTCTAGTTGATACATAACTGTAAGAGAAAGGACTATGGCCAGAAGTTTTCCAAATTTGGTGAAAACTGTAAACATGGATCTGAAAAGTTCAATAAACTAAATATAAACACAAAGAGACCACACCAAGGCATATCAGAATCAAATTATTAATCAAATTATTAGAGAAACCAGTGACAAAGGCACTCACACGCAAAAAAAGAGAAAATAGATTTATCACGTACACAGGAACAAAGTGACAGCCAATTTCTCGTTAGAAAACAGTAATACCTTAAAGTACTAAAAGAAAAAACCAACCTATAATTCCATATTCAATAAATTTGCTTTCAAAAACAAAGATAAAATATTTTTCAAACTAAAGCTGAATAGTTCATCACCAGCAGACTTGCACTACCAGAGATGTTAAATAGTAATCTTTCGGCAAATAAGAAATGCTGCTGAAATACAGTCCTTGAAGTAGAGCCCCCTAAATTTTTAAGTCCAGCCCAAAGAAGGGCAACAGGTGCAGTCTGCCTCTAGCTCCACTGAGGCTGACTGGCTGTGCTTCCTTGGAGCCCTCTCGCCCAGGAGCCTGCCCTGACCTCAATGCAGGTCCCATCTGGGGCAGGAGCTGGGCTTTTCCCTTTTATATCAGAATTTAAGATACTAGAGATAAGCTTGAGACTGTGCTGACTTGGTTGGAGTTTAGTACCAATCAAACAACTGGGACTGGGAGCCCCTTCCCCTTGGCTCCTAGTGTGCAGTTATGAAGTCCAACTAGTATAGCTCTTTCCCATTCCCTTCTTGTACTTTATGCAACTATAGGACTGTAGACCTCCTAATCTGATTTGGAGCTCCCATGGATGCCAGTCAACTAAAAGAACCAACCAGGTTTGAAAGCCAGGCATCCTGGAGAATATTTAAGCCAAGTTCCAACCAGCTTGAGGTGTGTGACACTTGGAGGAAGACTTGGAAAGATCTTGAAGAGGTAATTGGAGAGGCACTCGATTCATCCAGAAGACCTTTACTTAGCTTTAACACTGAACCCTGTACTTCTGACACCTTTGAAGACCTTATCTCCAAAACTGCCTCCAACACCGGCCTGCTGAATAACATCACTGGAGCTGGACACGGTGGCTCGTGCCTGTAAGCTTCAGCCTATAAAGAGGCTGGGGCTAGGGATGGCGGTTCAAGTCCCACTCGGGGCAACAAAGCGAGACCTAGTCCCAAAAAAATAGCTGGGCATGATGGTGCACGCCTGCAATCCCAGCTACCTGGGAAGTTGAGGCTGGAGATTGCTTGAGTCTGTGGTATGGGTAGGGTGTGCTACTCTCCCCCATTGTCTCCTGTTTAAGATTGCAGATTTCAAGGGCAGATATGCTAAAATGTGAGAATGACCTTAGTTGGAATTTCCCTTCAGGGAGATGCAGGGGGAGGAAGAAGTAAAATAGGGCAGGAGTGGTTGAGGTTCCTGGAAGGCGGGAAATCAGGGTATATTAAGGGTGTGAAAACAAAGAGAAGGATCGGATCCATTATGGAGGTCAGATAGATTCATGGAGGAGAGTGAGTTGGTTTCGGCCATTTTGTAAGATGGAGATGTGAACCATGTGAGCTTGGCCATGTGGTCACAGGGGGTCTGCAGCCCTTGGCTGACCTGGGCTAGCCGCATGTGTGCTAAAGGCGCTTAAGAAGTTTGTAGATTTGAACTCCGTGTTGGAGTTTGTTTTGCTGAGTTTAACTTGTGTCTGAAGAGGCCGTGCGAAAGTCAGGCCTGAAAAGAAAGTGAACTTTGCTGGGTCTGGTACCATGAAGTTTCTTCAACGACAAGGAGATGACAACAAGGAGAAGATGGCATGGAGGAGCTGAAGCACGCCAAAGGGACACGTCTTCAAGCATCTGGAGATGAACTCTGACTGGCTGATTTTGGTGAGATGATCAGGACTGAGAGACTGAGGATTTTGGGGCAATCTGGGGAAAGGACTTTGGACAATGCTGAGACAGGTTTTGGACAATGTTAAAGTAATCAGAGTTTTCCTTACATGTTTCTTTTGTTGTTACTAGGTTAACTAGAAAATCACTTTGTTAGAAGTAAATTAGTCTGCACTGATAGTCTTGCATTGGTTTGGTATTTTGGTTGATAAGGCTGGCGATCATGGAAAGAACCCACGAGAGTTTAAAAGAAGGTAAACTGAGGCAAACTAGTGTAAAGTTTAAACTGTGCTTCTAAGTTTTTCTTCTGAAGTTTTTGGAGCTGGGAGCTGAGAAGCAGCTGGCTGGCCTTTGCATGTCAATGGTAAAGGTGGACAGTGAAAATGCTAATGAACAGTGTGTAGCCTGCTTCGTAGAGAGAAGCAGGAAGATAGGTGTATCCAGGTAAAGCTAAAGGTAATTGCAAAGGAACTGCTAGTAGCCTGCTTCGTAGAGAGAAGCAGGCAGAGCTGTGTTCCAAGTTAAAGTCAGAACGTTTTCATAATACCCGATTTCAGTACCACGGGCAACGGGAGCCCAGTTCCATGGGCAAAAATAGCGAGACCTAGTCTCAAAAAAAAAAAAAAAAAAGAACACCATTGGCCCTCTGCTAAGTGTCCCTAAAAGAACTGAGTGCTGTTGGCTTTATGTCCAGCATTTCTGAGACCTATTTGGTTCCTGTGCCTGATACCAACACCTAGTGCTGTCAGGTCTGGTGTACAATGCTGCCTGCCTGACCTTCAGACTACTGTTGTGACTTGGATTCCTGTTGTTGAGAACTTGTGGAACATCAATACTTCCTCTCTCCTTTACTCCCTCTCCCTTTTGTAAATAAACCCTGTTGAACACTGAGCCTGAGTTGTGTCCTGAAACTGCAGTTGTAAGCACACAACTACCAAAGAACCTACCAAATGTGATAGTTTGGCACACAAGGCAACAAAGAAAACCAAAAATGGTAACTACATGGGTAAACGTGCAGATAAAAGCATAAAAATTGGTGAAAATAGAAATATGTTAGTGACTACTAAAATAACTCTTTGAACAAAAAGAGGAACTATTTCTGAATTCATTTCATAATATATCAGCCATCAACCTGATACCAAAATTCAACAAAAGCAATACAAGCTAAAGCCACTGCCGGGAACAGTGGTTCGTGCCTGTAAGCTTCAGCCTATGAAGTGGCCAGGGCTAGGGATCGCGGTTCAAGTCCTGCCTGGGGCCCGTAGCGAGACCTAGTTCCAAAAAAATACAGCTGGGCATGGTGGCACGCACCTGTAATCCCAGTTACCTGGGAAGCTGAGGCTGGGGACTACTTGAGTCTGTGGTACCCTGGGCAATGTGAGCCTACGGTTCCATGGGCAAAAATAGCAAGATCTAGTCTCAAAAAAAAAAAAAAAACCCAAAAAGCTAAAACCATAGTGTGGTCATTAACAGATACAAAGGTTTCAGAAAAATCTTACCAAATCAAAGTCAAGGATATTGTAAAAAGATAATATCATAACCAGGTGATGCAAAATTGGCTAAAACTTAAAAATTAAATAATTCACCATATTAACAAGCTAAAAGAGAGAAATCACATGATCATTTCAAAAGATACCAAAAAAGCACTTGACAATCAAAGTTCATTCATAATAAAAACTCTAAGCAAACCAGGACAAGAAAGAATCTATCAACCTGAAAAAGAACATCTTAAAAGATGTTTACCCTGAAACTATGAGCAACTAAACAATTACTGATTCATTATCAGAGGTCAATACTTGTCTTACTGAGCACTGTGAAAACAGTCCGCTACTGTAGAAATCTGGGGCTTACAAAGCATTCTTCAAACTTAGTTCCAAATAATAGATAACAGATAAACAAAAGCTGATTGTTCTGTACAAAATGAAAAAAAAAAAACAACTACCTCATCTTTTGGGTTAATTCTAGTTAGAAATTCTTGAAAACTATAAAGACTGTAACTTTCAGTACATCAACTCTTTTACTTACTAGAAAACTTGGTTTTTTTTTTCACTCCAAATGTTTACTTCATACTAGAGATTTCAGCAATTTAGCAAAAGAGCTCAATATATTTCCTATTATACTTCCAATCAAGTATTTCATACTTAACAAAATTATAATGCATCCCACTACAGTGACCCCAAATTCCTTTACAAAAATATAAATAACTTAATTGTGTTGTACACTAAAAGTGCAAATACTGTATTTCAGATTATAGATGATTTAAAAAAATCATCCATAATCATCAAAGGGGATGGTTATCAATAAAGTCCCCACTTTGAGCCAGCCCTGCTTACTAGATATTAACCAATGAAGGGATAGGTAACTTTGGGTCTTTCATTGGGAAGCCATATCTTTTCTGTTCTTTCCTTTCTATCAAATCGCTTTATTAAAGATCTTTCACACTAAGAGCATGTTTCATGTTTATGCAGTGGATAGTAAAATCCCTTTAAAGCATGCAACTTTGGGAATACCAGGGTGTCCCACAGCCTTCCCACTAATATTAGTATTTCTAAAAACAACTCATAGATTCCACCTTCTGGTACTCCAGAGAGTTATATGCACAAATAATTCAGTCCCTCCTCATTTGCTTTTTTTTTTGAGACTAGGTCTCGCTATTTTTGCCCGTGGAACCGCAGGCTCTTGTTGCCGGGGTACCATGAACTCAAGCAATCCCAGGCCTCAGCTTCCCAGGTAGCTGGGATTACAGGCGCGCGCCATCACACCCAGTTATATTTTTGGAACTAGGTCTCGCGACGGGCCCCAGGCGGGACTCGAACCACGATCCCTAGCCCCGGCCGCTTCATAGGCTGAAGCTTACAGGCACGAGCCACTGTGCCCAGCTGTTTTTTTGATAAAATGGATCAAAAGAACTACAGATAATTTAGAATTGCAGTTACAATGGTCCTGGAAGGTCTTTTAATCTTCCTTTGACCTCCAAAATATACTTCCTTCTGCACAAAATTGGAAAATCATGGATCTAAAACTTAGCAAACTGAATTGGACACTTAATTGGTATTTAAAAGCTTCCAGAGATATCAGGACCCTAAAACTGTGTTCCTCTGATAGGGGTTACTCAACTAACTAGAAGGATGCCATTAGCACAGCAGGTATTGCATGCCTTAAAAGTAATGTGAGAAGGCGCACTACTCTGGGTGGAGCCTGGCAGCCATCAGTGCCCGGATATTGCATGCCTTGAGAGTAATGTGGGAAGGGGTACTGTGGGCAGTCAGCCGGGAGATGATAAATGACCTGCCTGAGCAGGAAGAGAAAGGGGAACCATTTGTGGCCTCTGCTGCAATGCCACAGGAAGGTAGGTATTGCAGTCTCAGAGCCCAAACCCCCCTGGTCAGGGTAGCAGTGTCCTGAGAAATGGAAAAGTTACTTGGAAACCTGCTGTTTGAAAATGAGGACTTGGACCTCTGATGAGAGAGTGATTTGCTGGAGAAACTTGACTGCGTAAGCTTGACTTTGGAGACTGTGTTTACTAGAAAAAGTCTGAAAGTTTGGAAAAGTTTGGAGCCTGTAGACTTGGAAAACTTTTATCTTAGACAACAAGACAACTTGCTGGAAACCTGGACTTTGTGCTGGATCCTGTTTCACATTTGGAGTAAAGGAAGCCACTTTGAATACACGTCTTTTTGTTTGATTTGAAATTTCCACTGCAGGATTGGAGCAAAAATATACGCCATTTTTTCAGACCAACATGGCTTGAAACTGTTTAGGACTGACAACTGTAAGAAACCAAGGGGCACTTGTGGCCCCAGAGACTCTTGCTTCCTCACTTTCTCCTTTTGTAAATAAATTGTTTTAACAATTTAATTGTTTTAAAATGGTTTGTTTTGCAACTGTTGGCAGGCTGTTTGGGAAGGAACCCCCAAAACAAAGGTCAATTTAAAGTGCTAGCTTTTCCCCTGCAAAGTTTAGTTTGCTGTTTTTCACCTGGTTTCATCTCCAGAGTACTATTACAAATAAAGGTCAAAGCCGGGCACGGTGGCTCGTGCGTGTAAGCTTCAGCCTATGAAGTGGCTGGGGCTAGGGGTCATGGTTCGAGTCCCTCTCGGGGCAACATAGCAAGACCTAGTCCCAAAAAAATAGCTGGGTGTGGTGGCAAGCATCTGAAATCCCAGCTACTGGGAAGCTGAGGCTGGGGATTGCTTGAATCTGTGGTACCTTGGGCAACGTGAGCCTGCAGTTCCATGGGCAAAAATAGCGAGACCTAGTCTCAAAAAACAAACAAATCAAAAAAAAAGGTCAACGTAAAAATAAAAGCTAACATGTCAAAATAAGTATAAAATGGTCACCGCAGATGTACTGGACCTTCCAGACATGCTGCTGTCTGGAGGATTCCTGACAGATATCCTATTTTCTTTTCCCTTTCTCCCTGTATCACATCCACCATGAACCTCCCCCCCTCTCACTTATCACATATACAGAAGTGATGTTATAAAATCTCTGCCTAAATTCAGGGCTCAAATTCTGGAGAATACTCCTCTGAGCTCACTGGTGTGAAATAAAACTCCTTTTCCTTCAAGTTCTCCAAGTGCAGTTTGGGTCTTCTGCAATTAGACTGGGTCAAATTCTGCAACAATAAGAAAGTCAAGATCTCATCCCTTTTTTTTGTCCTTTTCCACCGAACCCACTACCCCACATTTATCTTTTGTTTGTCATAATGAAATAAGGCCGAAAGGGGGGGGGGGTCCCAAAGCCTCCAACTTACAAATCACAGGTCCGTATCACCCATGCATATAAGTTGCCACTCAAAATGCAGTTTAACAAGGGATTTTATTAACAAGGGAGTTCAACAAAGAAAATGAAAAGTCCTTAAAGCCACAAATGGCAGTTATATTACCCCAATCTCCATTCCCAGTCCCAAAGGTCCCAAAGACACAGTCTAAGATGGTGCCCCTCCAAACCTCAGAGGTAGGCACTTTCACAAAGCCCAGTCCTTTCTCAGGCGTCTTCTCTTTTCTTCTTTTCCCTCCAGTGTTCCACGCTGTTCCACTTCTCCAAGGCTCTTCAAACTTCCACAATTGCTGATGCATGAATCAGCTTTCCAAATTGCTGGCCATCTCTAGGTACCAGCTTATGACCATTTTGAAGTCTGTTATTTATAGA
Organism: Uropsilus gracilis; assembly: GCA_004024945.1. Lineage (NCBI taxonomy): Eukaryota > Metazoa > Chordata > Mammalia > Eulipotyphla > Talpidae > Uropsilus > Uropsilus gracilis. The sequence goes on along the minus strand of PVHY01008777.1, from coordinate 37,691 downwards.
TGTTACTGCTTACTTTGATATCTCTACTAATGTTTTTCATCTTCAGAGATTCACCAAAAAAGATGTAACAAATCCTCTAGAATACAAGTTTCTGTTAACTTGAGAATTATGAAATTGAACTGGATAAATATTTCAGAGCCTAAAGAAAAACTAAGCAAAGTTAAATTGATGGATTTATGGCCGCGCATGGTGGCTCATGCCTATAAATTGCATGGATTTAGATAAACTGATGAAGATAAGATGACCATACTTTTAATGAAAACTTTGCCAAAATTCAATTATTTGTTTTGAGTTAAAAGTGCTGTCAAATTTTTAATTCATCATTCTTATGACATCATGGTAGTAAAAGGTAAATCATATTGTCAAATGTAATTTTAAAAAAGGAAATGTCCTTTAGCTCTGTGAAAGGTCTCAATCTTGAAGGATATATTTATAGTACATAAAGGTAAGTGTAAATGCATACATATAGCTCTTCTAATTTTGTATATACTTATGCACATTGCATATATTTAAAATCTAGTGACAAAGAAAATAGCCAAAGTAAGATTTGGGCCGGGCATGATGGCATGTGCCTGTAAGTGACAGCTTATGGAGTCATGGCAGGGTCTGGGGATCATGGTTTGAGTTGAAACCTAGTCCCAAAAAAATTGCTGGGTATGGTGGCATGCGCCTGTAATCCTACCTACTTGGGAAACTGAGGTTGGGGATTGCTTGAGTCCATGGCACCACAGGCAACGTGAGCCTGCAGTTTCATGGGCAAAAAATAGCGAGACCCAGCCCCCCCTTCCCCAAAAAAAAGGTAAGGTTTAGAAAAATTAGATATTCTTATTTATAACAGTATATTTAAAACATCAGTTTATATCCAAAATGAACTGCAGTATTTGAATGTTGCCTTTATTGTACTGATTATTATTTAAATCCTATGAGTCTACAGTATTTTGATATAAATTATTACTGAGTAGCTTCTAAGAAATGGTTAATATTGTTAAAAATTTCATTTATTTTATCCTAAGGAATATTATCTTACCACTTTTGGAGGCTTTTTATACAATATACACACATACATTCAGTTACTTACAGTAATGTTTCTGATCTTGTTATAAACTGCAGAACATACTGATTTTGAAGTCACAATTTTTACCTGCCCTCAGGTGCCTGCTTTAGGGGGTGGACTGAGATACTATCAACAGTTTGGTAAAATACAGCTTTGTGAAAAATGAAATATTTTTTTCTCCCCACCTAATCCTTCTAGAACTTGGAAACTTAGTATTTTTATTTTCATGACAACAAAAAAGTTTACTTTCAACAAGTGTTACAGGTAAAATCCAATTATCAGGCAGAAACATAAATTTTAAAAGAGCCTACATGATTACAATCACTATTCTTACTATATGTAGGAAATAACAAGCCAGGTTTATTCAAAGTAGATTCATTTTGCCATCAAATTACCTTTGACATATGGTCAATGTGGTCAATTGCAAAGAGAAGAGCTATGTTTCCACCTCTGTGGAATGAAAACATGATCCAAAATTTATCAAGAATCTTGGGGTATTACTGAATTTGTTACTACGTCAATAGTCATCTAAGAAATATGTCTGCATTTCCTTGTATGAGTTATACTAGATAACAATTGCTCTTGATTATATCCTAGCTGAAGTTGTTAGGGTTTGTTATGTTCTAAACACCTTATGTTGTACTTAGGTAATCACCTCTGACAAGGAAGTAGACACAGCAGGAAGACAAAATCCAGGCATAAGTCAAATGGCTATATGTGGTGTCTGCTGGTAGCTGAAAAGTTTTCTGAACTTTTTTAACTATATGTCCTCTGTCATTGCCTACTGGCTGAGGTCTGTTCGCCAACCTTTTTTTTTTTTGGAGACTAGGTCTTGCTATTTGCCCATGGAAGAGCAGGCTCACATTTGCCTGGGGTACCACAGACTCAAGCAATTCCCAGCCTCAGGTTCCCAGGTAGCTGGGATTACAGGCACATGCCATCACACCTAGCAATTTTTTGGGACTAGGTCTCGCTGTGCTGCCCTGAGTGAACTCGAACTGTGATCCCTAGCCCCAGCCACTTCATAGGCTGAAGCTTATAGGCACGAGCCACCATGCCGGCCTGTTCTCCAATCTTAACTTAGCAATCATGTTTGTTATTATAGGAATTTTACTTATTGTAAAAGGGTGTCTTCTCTGAATAAGAATCATTTAAATAGAAAAAGACAGATACCAGCTGGTCTCATTTATATGTGAAAGTAGAAAAACAAAAGGACAAGAAAAAGTTAAAACTAGCAAATAGAACTAAAGAATAATGGACAAATTTGATGAATTTGAGATAACATGGATGTACCTAGAATAAATCATATTAGAAGAAACAAGTCAGAAAGAGCCAGGCACGGTGGCGCGTGCCTTTAAGTCCAGCCTCGGGAGGCCAAGGCTAGGAATCACTTGAGTCCACAGGTTCAAAACTACCCTGGGCAAATAATGAGACCTAGTTGCAAAAATTAGCTGGGCATGGTGGCATGCACCTGTAATCCCAGCTACCTGGGAAGCTGAGACTGGGATCATGTGAGTCCATGGGATCAGGAAGGAAGGAAGGAAGGGAGGGAGGGAGTGAGGGAGGGAGGGAAGGAGGGAGGGGACAAAAATGGTAATGGTTTCACCAATATATGGGACATAGGAAAAACAAACAAAAGGCCAAGAGGAAAAGTCAAAACAAGCTAACAACCAAACTAAAGTACACAACTAAGGAAGGGGATGAGTGGGAGCAGTCAGGGAGGGGAGTTGGTGAGTGAACCCTGGGGGAATACAAAGATGTGAAATATATATACATATATAAATTATTTTTAAAAAAGAGAACTAAAGACTACAGCAAGGGAGTGGGAAGAAGGGCAAAATGAGGGGACGGATAAGCATAAGGGATCAGGAGGACGGTTCACAGGAGATATGGTGGTAGGAGAACTTTGGGGTATACAGCTATATAAGAAAAATATATATATATTAATCAATCTGAAAAAAGGTTAAACTTCACATGAGAAACTTCAAGGAATCATAGAAAATAATGAATCTTAAAAGGAAATTGACAATCAAGGGTTTCTCTGCCCTGGTGTTCTTGTTGCCAAAACATAACCTAAAGATTCCCAAGGAAACACTTTCCATTTGACATAGGACATGAAATACCAGTAGTCTTTCAGGCAGCAAGAGATCAAAAAGCCAAACATGTAAAGAAATTCAATCCAATGATTGACCAGAAATACTTTCCAATGTTGATTAGTGATGCTTTCAAAGAAAGATCTTGATCAAGATGAGAAAATTTGAAAAGCTGATATCACTGAAGTCATTTTAAAATGAACTAAAGTAAGCTGCAGCAGAAAAAGTGCTTACTCTCCTCTTTAAACTCATCTGATCCTTGGACTGGATCAAACTGCCAACATTCCAAGAAGTCAGTAAGAAAGAGAATGTCATATTTAAAAGGGCTGATACTGAGAACTTTTATCGACTTTTACTTTATGACTCCTTCACTGATCATTTTACCTTATGACCATTACCTCATCCTTCTTTCTTCCTCAGGCTCCTCCTGGAAACATGTTTTCGGTTTTTACTTACATCTGAGGACTCTGAATCCAATTTTCTGCTATTCCCTAATACATTTCTGCTTCCCTACTAACTTTGTTGTTCTCTTACTAAAGGCTTACAACATAATTAAAGAAAAGTAATCATAGCTGGGCACGGTGGTTTGTACCTGTAAGCTTCAGCCTATGAAGCGGCTGGGGCTAGGGATCGTGGTTCGAGCCCCGCTCGGCATAACACAGTGAGACCTAGTCCCAAAAAATAGCTGGGCGCGGTGGCATGTGACTGTGATCAAGCTGGGAATTGCTTGAGTCTGTGGTACCCCAGGCAACGTGAGCCTGCAGTTCCATGGGCAAAAATAGCGAGACCTAGTCTAAAAAAAAAGAGGGAACTAATATGTGAACTCAATAAGGTTGAAGGTCACAAGAGCAACATGAAAAAAATCAATTTTATCTCTATACACTAACAGAGAAAACATGGATAAAGAAATTAAAAATATAAAACCACTTGTAACCAAGGAAAGGTAATACTCAGACAAACCTAACACATAATGATGTACATGCTGAGAATCCCAATAGAAGAAATCAAAGAACTGAATATATATGTATTCATTCCACATTCATGGATTAGCAGACAATTCTCTTCAAACTTCACAAGGTTACAACGATACGTATGAAAATACTAACTAGCATGATAAATTTGTAGTTATAGACAAGATTACCCTGAAGTGTACATCAAAAGCCAAACAAATGACCAGAAAAGCTCAACTGAACAAGAATGAAAATGTAAGAAATCACTCTACCCATTCTGAAGACTTCTTACAATGATACAGCAATTAAAACTATGCTGTACAAGTACAGAGAAGCTAGAAAAAGTCTCACATTACAAGAGCAGCCACCTGATTTTTAAAAAGAAGTGCAAAAGCATTCAATGGGAGAATAGCTGAAAACAGTGCTGGAGTGCTAGTAGTGCTAAAATTGAATCTTGACCACCCCTTATGAAAAATTTTATTCAAAATGAATCAAATGTAGTATAGAACTAAAATTTTAGACAATAAACGAAGTAAAAAATTTTAACAGAAACAGAAAAAATATTGAAAGTTACAGATAAAAATTTCTAAACAGAATACCCAAAACCACAAAATATAAACAATAAACTAATCCCAACAAGATTAAAATTTTTTCTCTGCAAAAGGTTTTGTGAAATGAGTGCAAAAACAAGCTACAGACTGGGGGCCGGGCATGGTGGTGCATGTCTGTAGGCGGCAGCCTGGAAAGAGCCACAGCCGGGGCCAGGGATCACGGTTCGAGTCCTGCCAGGGGCATGTAGGGAGACCTAGTCCCAAAAAATAGCTGGGTGTGGTGGCTAATGCCTGTAATCCCAGCTACCTGGGAAGCTGAGGTTGAGGATTGCTTGAGTCTGTGGTACCCTGGGCAACATGAGCCTGCAGTTCCACAGACAAAAATAGTGACGCCTAGTCTCAAAAAAAAAAAAAAAAA
>PVHY01008777.1:16741-32525 GCA_004024945.1 Uropsilus gracilis | reverse complement strand
TGCTCAATATCACTAACCTCTAGAAAAATGAAAATTAAGGCTTAGATGAGTATTACTACATAGCTATTAGAACAGCTGGAACAAACCTGTGATAACATGAAACACAGAGATGCAGAGAAACTGGACCTCTTACACACCTCTTACACACTGCTGGTGAGAAAGTAAAATTACATCATATGGCTAATAATTTAACAATTAAAAAAAATACACTTGGCAGTGATATTTCCCTGGGCATTTACCTCAGAGAAATGAAAACAAATGTCCACATAAAAATCTGTATACAAGTTCCTAGCTTCAATATTATAGCAAATGAAATGTACAAAACAAAATATTCCATAATTTGTGTAAACAAACTTTGATACATCCACACCATGAAATACCACTCAGCAATAGAAATTAATAAATTTTGTATACATATATGTAACTTAGATGGCATTATGCTAAAGGAAAAGAGCAAATTTGAAAAGTTCACATGATCCCACTTACATAACATCCTAAAAACAACAAAATTACAAAAAGAAAACAAAATGATTGTCAGAGGTTAGAGACAGTATGTGTTGAGGTCAGGGGTTTGTATTGGGGGTAAAAATCAAAGGAGATCTTTATAGTGATAGAATAATTTTATATCTTAATTGGAACCAAAGACTATACAAAATTACACCAGATGAAAGGAAATACAACTATACATGCTCATCAGAGGGGAAAGATTTTTTCAAGAAAATGAAAATATAATTTCTGACTGAAGCACGCACACTTAAGAAGATATGAAAACAGCTCTTCTCTTTTGCGGCCATCGCTGAAGCACCGGCAGTCAAAATGAAGTTCAATACCTTTGTGACTTCTGACCGGAGCAAGAATGGTAAAAGGCATTTCAAATGCGCCTTCCCACATTCGTAGGAAGATCATGTCTTCCCCTCTTTCCAAAGAGCTGAGGCAGAAGTACAATGTACGATCTACACCCATTCGGAAGGATGATGAAGTTCAGGTTGTTCAGGGACACTATAAAGGGCAGCAGATTGGCAAAGTAGTCCAGGTTTACAGAAAGAAATACGTCATCTACATCGAACGAGTGCAGTGGGAGAAGGCAAATGGTACCACCGTTCATGTGGGCATTCACCCCAGCAAGGTGGTTACACTAGACTAAAACTGGACAAAGACCACAAAAAGATCCTAGAACACAAGGCCAAAAGTCTCACCAAGTAGGAAAGGAAAAGGGCAAATACAGAAAAGAAACAATTGAGAAGATGCAGGAATAAAGTAGTTTTGTATACAATTTCATTAAAAACTGCTAAATAAAAAAAAGATATGAAAACAAAACTTTTAAAAAATCAATTAAGTTCAATTATTAACCCATGAACATATATGGATACTAAATAAAAGATAAGATGTAATGAGGCAATTAGTAAGACCAAAAAGTCCAAGAGAAAACCTGATTAGAAAGCCAGTTCCATCACCTATTAACAGTATCACTGTGGAATATATCTTAACCTTTATACTTTTAGAGATTATGAATAGAAAGTAATCAGAATTATTAAGCTATTTTGTAAGACATGTGACAGAATTCTTACAATGTTATATCGGAAGTGACCTGAAATAGCATATACTCCTCAATTTACAGCTAAGAAAATCAAGTAAGGCTAGAGAATTTTTCAGAAAGCTATTCTGCAATAGAAGCTGATATAAAACCTAGAAAGCACAGCTGGGTCTAGAATCAAAACTGCCAATAGCTGGGCACGGTGGCTCATGCCTGTGAGCTTCAGCCTATGAAGTGGCCAGGGTTAGGGATCGCGGTTCGAGTGCCACCTGGGGCCCGTAGCGAGACCTAGTTCCAAAAAAAAAAAAAATAGCTGGGCGTGGTGGCACGTGCCTGTAATCCCAGCTACCTGGGTAGCTGAGGCTGGGGATTGCTTGAGTCTGTGGTACCTCAGGCAACAAGAGCCTGTGGCCCCTCAGGCAAAAATAGCGAGACCTAGTCTCAAAAAAAAAAACCAAAAAACAAAACAAAAAAGAAAAAAACTGCCTATAATCAAACTGCAGATTCATCACTTACAGTTTTATGACCTTGCAAAAGTTACTTAGCCTCCTTGAGCTTGCTGTTTCATTTGTAAAAGGAGAACAGTAGTTTCTACCTCCACAGACTTGTGAGGATTATAAAGAATACTTGTAATGTATTTGTAATAATGTTTGGCAAATAGAAATAGTTCAGTAAATGTAAGCTAATATTGATTTACATCAGCTCCTTTCTCATCTAGAGTTGTCCTAGGTCTGAAATTAAATCATTAAGATAGTCATCTATCAACAATAGTCAAGCCCACTAACTACTGAAATCTCTGGCTTAATGCAAAAAAATGAGTATTTGAAAACAATTGCTAAGTTTTGTTTTTGTTTTTTTTGAGACTAGGTCTCCCTATTTTTGTCCTTGGAACCACAGGCTCACATTGCCCGGGGTGCCACAGACTCAAGCAATCCCCAGCCTCAGGTAGCTGGGATTACAGGCACACACCACCCCACACAGCTATTTTTTTTGGAACTAGGTCTCGCTATGTTGCCCCCAGCGAGTCTCGAACCGCAACCCCCAGTCCCATCTGTGCTCCATAGGCTGGCGCTTAGAGGCACACGCCACCATGCCCAGCTCAATTTCAAGTCTTATAAAGGTTTTGCTCAGGGTGGAATCATCTTTCATCACACAACAATGTAACAAAGTACCACTACTAAAAAATGGAATTATGATACAACAGTGATTCCAGTTAACTAATGCAGTAGTCTACAAATCAACCTAAGTTTCTCATATATAGACTTACTTAACGCAAAATGTTTTCAATTAGCAATAACTGTGCCTTGGATAACCTCATTGGCTACAATACTGCCACTCTGCAAAGCTTTAATATAAAATGTAAGTAAATAAAAATATTTCAACATGTATATATAATTGATAAACATTTTTAAAAAATATGTCATAGATTGCAGCAATTGATCATTGCTGTTATCTACAAGTATTCTTTAGTATAATAATTTGGGAAGAAATTGGGAAAATTTCCTAAAGTGACAGGCATCAATAAGTGGAAATACACAAGCTATGCCACTGGTCTAACTTATGCACACACATGAGACCAAAGATTTCTACAATGGCTATCTTTACAATACAGAAATATAGCAACAAAATTTTTTTAAAAATTTAAAAAACTATACATTCAAATGTTCTTAAAGAATTTTAGAATGATCACTGAGACTTGATTCATAAATACAAGATGTGCTGTTTTTGGAATCTAGCAACAAACTGATAGTTATTATTTCCATATGATGCCTAAGACCTAGAAAGTAATATCCACATTCTAAGTAAAAAAATAAGAGATTTTTTAAAAGTATATTAAATTAATGCTAATATATTCTCATTAAGACACTTATGCATTGTAACTGCATTCATATTAGAATAAGCTAAAGTTCAATTCTTAAAATCTGCACACAACAGAACAAATCACAGCAGTTTACACATCTATAAACCAGAGCACAAAGGTAATTTTTGTGAGAACAAAAATCCTAAGCTACAATGTAAGAGGAAAAAAGGTTTACTGTGGACATTTAACCCTTCAGTTTGTAGTAGTTGGGACTATGCAGCTTTTTTAGAAAATGCTCCTTTCTCCTTATGTTTATTGTTAGGTTACCTTTTCTTAGTAAGCTCAGGATTGTTCCCAAAGTGACTACAATATCTGTTGTAACTATAGTTTCAAAGACCCAAATCAATTCCTGATTTTCTGCTTTTTTGACATATATTTTTTAAAAAGTTATAAAATTTACCAAAGAACACAAACCTTTTCTGGTTCCAACTTACCTTTAAAGATTCCCACAATTAGGCAGCAACTGATTCTATACCACTTCAGAACTATTTCCGCTCGATAAATAATAGATAGCACAGTCTAGTTTTATTTATATCCTCAGTTTGAAAACATTTTACACAACAAAGTTTAGTGGCATATTTGATGAAGGGTTGTCAGGTTGTATGCCAGAATGCAAGAGTGAAGAAGCCAAGTACATAAAATTTTCATTCATATTCTAATCATTAAAACAATATTTGGGCAGACTAACAATTTGACATTGATTGGTAAAAATTTTATTTTTAAATTTGCTATATCCCCAAATCAAATCAACATAATAGAAAATGAGAAACGGGCTCAAAACTTCAAGTTCCATTACAATATTGTGGAAATGTATTGGATCTGAATCCAAATTTTAATGTATGGTTTCAGTAATCTTTGACTCTCATGCCAATATTTTATTGATAAAACTGACACTAATTCAATTAATCTCAAAGTTCTAAACTAAAGTCAATTCTCAGACATTTCCAAAAACTCAGTGATATAACTGAGTTAAATAATAGGAAGTTAAACAATCGGTATGAGGAGTCATGGTTCTCACTGCCTACTAGAAGTCAAAAAATTTAAGAGAGCAGAAAAAGGGTTAAGATAATAGACAATCATCTATTACCTTTCTTCTATATCTCAAAACCTTAATTAAATGCACAATAAAAATTTAAGAAAATTACAAGTAGATGGTCACTTCTATAATATTCATATAGGTACCTATCATATACATTGTTTTATGGTTAGACACTGCAGTGAAGCTAATTATAAATATGCTTTTTTAGTTTCTACCATCCTAAACAAGAGTCAAGATAAACTCACATTATGTTACATCCTGTATTGAAGTGATATTAACAGGATGATCAGTGTGTAATAAAGTCACCAGAACATTTCAATATAGAAGCATAAAGTCTAGACTCAGCTAGAAGGCTAGGTTTGGAATCCAGTGATGATGGTGCTGAGTATGTGGGAGGAGAGGGTACAAGAATAGTCATAGCACAGTTCTGTCACAAACCCACAGCCACATATTCAGATGGCAAATTACCAGATGGTGACAAAGGCAGCAAGGAAACAATAAACTGTTCTCCCAAGAGTGTCAGATCCAAGTTTTCCTCTTTTACTTTCAGTTAGCATCTTGATTGCTCAAAGGCAATAGAATCTCAAGATCTGAAAAATTACTGTCATGATGATATTTATTCTGTTCCGAACCAATTATCCTTCAACATGTTACATCACACACCTTTAGAAGGAAAAAGCAAAAGAAAAACCAGATCTCAAGAATTTCCAAAACCACATGGCAAGCCAAAATTTAAAAACACAAAAATACAGTATCTATAGTAAGTTACAGAAAAATTCACAAATGAAAAAAATGGTCAGATTTTCCCCAATTGCCATAAAAAGCAAAACATTTAATCTGGCAAGAAATAAACCCACTAATCTAAATCCATGGGTTTAGATGGGCATGGTGGGCATGGTGGCACATGCCTGTAGGTGGTAGCCTAGGAAGTCACTGCTGGGGCCAGGGATCGCGGTTCGAGTCCCACTGGGGGTGCGTGGTGAGACCTAGTCCCCCCCCCAAAATAGCTGGGCACGGTGGCACACACCTGTAATCCCAGCTACCTGGAAAGCTGAGGCTAGGGATTGCTTGAGTCTGTGGTACCCTGGGCAACGAGGGCCTGAGGTTCCATGGGCAAAAATAGCGAGACCTAGTCTCAAAAAAAAAAAAAAAAAAAAAAAAAAAAAAAAAAAAAAAAAAAAAAAAAAAAAAAAAAAAAAAAAAAAAAAAAAAAAAGAAAAGAAAAGAAAAAAGAAAAAAAACTATATATCCTATTTTCCACTAACCCACGATCTTTCAAGAGTTTCACAAATAATTTAGTAGAATATGAAATTCTGTTAATCTCTTGGTAAATCAGTTTTAGGTCAAAATGAGTTCAACTTTCATTAACAATACACTACAATATAAAGAACGAAGACAGCAAATTTCCACCCATAAATTAATGGCCATACTGGGTAGCCCTACTAGTAACTCCACATACTACAAGTCTGGAGGTAAGTATATTGAAAAAAGCTGGATAATATGGTCATTCTTTTATCAAAATAATAATTGCATTCATTACAACATTCTAACTTAACAGTTTCTCAAAAATAATGTTCAAATTTCAATTCTCAAAAAGTCAAGAAAAATACCTCTAAACCAGCTATAGCAAAGTCGTGAAAATGCATTGAGGAGCTATCTAATGATTAACAAAATAAAATTGTTTACAAGTAGTTGTGAAACGTAAGAGTCTGAAGAATGAAGAGAATACACTGAAATCAAAATGACTTATCTAATTAAGTCTGGATATTCTGCGGGGCATGTAAACTTGTGTCTGTAAGCTTCAGCTTATGAAGCGGCCGGGGCTAGGGATTGCGGTTCGAGTGCTGCTCGGGGCAACGCAGCGAGCGAGACCTAATCCCAAAAATAGCTGGGCGCTGTGGTACGTGCCTGTAATCCCAGCTACCTGGGAAGCTGAGGTCGGGGATTGCTTGAGTCCGTGGTATCCCGGGCAATGCGAGCCTGCGGTTCCACGGGCAAAAATAGCGTTTCAGAAGAAAAAAAAAAAAAAAAAGTCTGGATATTCTGCCATCAACATAATGAAAGAAGTAATTCCGGGAGTAATACAGGTATGATTTACAGAAACTGCTCTTCCCTAAAACTAATTTTCTCTACAATTAAGTGGCTGTAAGAACTATCAAAGTAAAAAAGAAAAAAATGACTATGAGGCATGCTAATATGTTGACCGTACAACTCCATCTAAGTTTCTTTCATCAATTTTGCTGTAGCTCTGAGATATAACCTTATTAGAAATTTCAGTTCAGCAAATATTTATATGCCAAGACTTTCACTTAGAGCTAAGTATAAAAACATTGTCACTAGTTCTGAGTCTGGTGAGGGTAAACAAAAACAAACAATAGTGATATTATGTATACTTTTTCTTAAAGTTCCTGTGTATTTAGTTAAACACAATAGTTATTGAAAATAGCTAAAACCAAAGCTAAAAATTCATCTTTGTTTGAGGAAACAATTACTAGCTCGCTAAACATTTTAATATATGACATACAGTCTATACATATAAACTAATTTAAAAACTGTCACTATCAGTAAATTAGGAAGATTAAACCTCATGAAGATTAAACACTAGCTACCAGTTTAGAGTAAAATATTCTATTTTGTTTTTGATAGCCAAACAACTATCAAATAAAATTGTCAAAACACGACACATGGCTGAAGTCAAATATGTAATCAAATCAACAATTACAAAAACAAATCAATTTATTTCCACTAAAGTGGGTATATATATATATATATATATATATATATATATATATAGCAATCTTTATTTTCTTGCACAATTATGGTTTTGGTACTGTCTTCTATAAAAAGCAACTGTGAGCTGGGCACGGTGGCTCGTGCCTGTAAGCTTCAGCCTATGAAGCAGCTGGGGTTAGGGATAGCGATTCAAGTCCCACTCGGGGCAACACAGCGAGACCTACTCCCCCAAAATAGCTGGGCGTGGTGGCACGCGCCTGTCATCCCAGCTGCCTGGGAAGCTGAGGCTGGGGATTGCTTGAGTCTGGGGTACCCAGGGCAACAAGAGCCTGCGGTTCCACAGGCAAAAATAGCGAGACCTGGTCTCAAAAAAAAAAAAAAAAAGTACTCTTTCAATATACAAAAGGTAACTCCAATTCTAGAGTTATGGGTGAGAGGACGACCCGCTAGGCTCCTGGAGCTCCCGGACTCCGCTTTCCAGTGTCATTTTATATTCCTTTCATACAGACACCTGCGCGGACCATATTTTCCACCTGTGGTAAATACATGCATCAAGTCAGGCTGTCAAAGTGTTATCAGTCAGTACTAAGCACGTGTAAAACAAGTGCGCAAATTCTTGTTTTGAGTAAAATTTTCAAATGTACTATATTAAACCTTTTCTTAAAGACCTACTTATCTGGGGCTTAAATATTTTTAAGAAAAGAAATGTGGGGGGAGGGGGGAGGGGGATGGGAGAAACACGATTACCGTTAGAAAAGACCTGAGGTCGGTTTTCAGAATCACTCCTTTTTCCCAAACATCACTTCCTATTCACGACTTCCTCTATTCTTTTGGGCAAATCAGTGTTTAACACCCTTCCTCCCACCCCAGATTTTTTAAAAAGGGTCGACCATTCACAAACGAGAAAGCCTCATAAGCTGAATCTATTACCCCAGTGATCGTCAACGCTTCAAAAGACACCTGAGAAAATGCTCAAGTCCCCCTAAATTCAATCTCCAAGGGCGCCTTTTCTTTCTTGACCACGTTTCTCGTTTTCTGGCTCTCGGCCGGACGACGACCCATCCACAGCCCCTCCCTCTTGCAGCCAAACCTAAATCCTTCCTCAGTTATCTCCACCCCACCGGGGTCAGCAATCTCTTCAATCCCAGCCTGGCTCCCGCCTGTGCGCTATGTGGTAGTACCAGTCCCGGTCCTGCTCCACTGATCGTCGCCCCCAGTGTCCCCAAACATCATCTCTTCCTCCGGACCCACACATCCGCGCGACCCCTTCGCCTCTTCCTTCACAGTCCAGCTTGCAGCGCCTCCAAGCCCCCGCCTCATCGAGGCCATAATTCCCAGTCTCCCACCCCCTCTCGGCCCTCAGCCCCAGGCAGCCGTCAGCCCCCTCTGAGGGCCCTCGGCTCAACCCGTCCATTCCTCTCAGATTCCATTCTAGAGCTGTACTCCAGGCTCCTTCAACCGTCCCCCGTGGCCCCTCCGGATACCCGTCCTACACAGTCCCGGGCTCCATCCTGAATCCCCACTCACCCTTGGCGGCAGGTGCCCCCCAAACTCCCCTCTCCGCAGCCTCAGCTCCCGCTCACCTCCGCGGTCCGAGTTGGGCTCCCCGGACCCCCCTCCGAGTCGGCGTCCGAGTCGCCGTCGGAGTCGGGAGCCCTCCGGGCCCCGCCGGGGTGAAGCGCCTCGAGCGGCGCGGGAGGCTCCCGGGGCGGGGAGCCGGAATGGAGGCGGGTGCGGTGGCGGCTTCGCGCAGGCATCGCTCGGGAGGCTGGTCTCTGCCCCGCCGGCCGCAGCTAGAAGCCGAACCGGAACTGCTCTGGGAGGCGGGGCTGTCTGGCCGGGAGGCGGGGCCCTGGGCGGGAGGCGGGACCAAAACCGGAAAAGACGCGGGGCTCAAGATGGGCAGGCGAAGAGAACGCAGATGGGAAACGGCTGCCGTGAAGCCTGAGAGCGCATGCGTCAGAACCAAACCCAACGCTGGAGAAGCGAAAGGGGTTCGGAGCATGGAGTGGGCCCGTGGGACTAGCAAATAGAGTTTAGGGGCTAGAAGAGGTTAACCAAATTCCTTTGGAAGGACCCGCCTTCCCAAGAGTCAACCACCAGTGGTCACTTAGCATTTATTGACCTTTTACTCTTTCACAGCCGAAGCCAAATGCCATATGAATATCGGATTTAATCCTTGTGCTAACACTATATTGTAATTACAACACAGAAAAGCCAAGAAATTTGCATGAGGTAAGGCAGCTAATGTGTGCCTAAGCAAACCAGTACTCCTACTTCAACTCTAACTTAATGTGTGCTCTTTTCATCTCATCCCACCCTGACGGAAGTCCCCAAGTCAGGTCTGGCACTGATATAAAGCCACCCCCTCCTGGATTCAGTCCCCACCTTGGCCTTACTTCTCCATACAGTGGAGAGCAGACTTAAGTGACCTTCATGTTACCAGTCCTGTGTGAGTGCAGATTACTTCCAGAGGATGACCTGTTTGTGGCTTTTACCCCTGAGTTAGACTAAAGGCCAGTAGCAGCCTGAAGCCTTCCTACAATAATAGCTGGTACCCCTCCAGGCTTTATTAGGGTCTTAGTGAACTCACCTGAGAGTGCACAAAACATATCTCACCTCTTCTATTGATAACTAGCTCGGGCAGGACAGACATAGATAGTTCTCAGTTTCTGTTCTGGGGACAAAATCCATATAGGAGAGGATCTCCCTCCACCCCAAAACTTTGTAATGACAGGTCCTTTAGCTCCTTTGACTCTTCAGAAAGTCTACGGCAACATTCATATTGCTTATCTCCACCTTCAGCATACATAACCCATTTTAGCCTTCTCTTTTGAGAAATCAGCCATCTTCATTATCAAATCATTCTTTAAATCTTCTTCCACAAACCCTGTGACTACCTGTAGATAAAAGGTCCTCTTTGCCTCCTCTCCATATTTCTTTGACTCTATAACTCAGAAAACTTGCCCTGAGACCCATAACCTAGAGACAAATCCAAAAAACATAAAGTCCCCACCCAGTTTCTGGCCACCCTGACCTGCAGAGCTTCTTTAAAAACCATTCATGCTTGGAGTCAGCTCCTCTCCACCCTGGATCTCTACTCAGTGCTCAGAACCAGTCTTACTCAGGGCTCTACTCCTATTAATTCAATAATGGTTTAAGTATCTACTACGTGTTAGACACAGAAGTCCTTTGTTTCATTTAATCCTCACAATTCTTAGAGGTAGGTGTTAACTCTCCTTATTTTACAAATGAAGAAACTGAGGCTGAGAGACATAGACATATGGTGATGGCAAAGGTACATCTAATTTCAAGTCACAGAGTTTAGGGTAAGGGAACTGTGGGGACGAAGAATTCCAATTCTCTCTGGAGGTGCCTGTGACTTGCTGAGTCATTTGCTCCTATCCCACCTGTCCCTGCCAATCTTCAGGACGGAGAAATGACACTGGAGAGGCAGGACGGAGAAATGACACTGGAGAGGCGGGGAGAAGTGACCACAGAGACAAAGGGGTGGATTGGGCTGATCCATGGCTGAGGCCTCACTCCCAGAGCTGAGGGGAGATGTTGATGCCACACCTTGCCCCAGCATCCTGGAGTTGGAATTGCTCCTGAGGGCGGGGAATGTTTCTTGCAGCCATGTGGATGAAGTTTGGCCCAACCTTTACATAGGAGATGCGTGAGTGATAGCCGATCAAGGAGATGTGGGAGTGGGGTCTAGCAAAGCCCATTCTTGGGCTCTGATGGGGGTGATGAAAGTACTGCTGGTACAGTATGGCAGTCAAAAGACAGGGCTACATCAGGGAGAGAACCTGGACGTAGTGATAGAAAGTCTAGGTGGGCTGCTGTTTTCAAATGTGAGTGGATAGAAAGGAAAAAGAGCTTTCTAGGTAGAGATCTTGTTTATAGTGGTGAAAGAATCAGATAAGGCTTGCAGAAAAGCCAGAGGAGAACAGAGGAAAAAATGTTGCAAAACCCAGGTCTTAAGGCTAAATTCCTAAAATTGAAAAGCCATGGAGTGGGGTTTGTGAAATGCTTAGGATGAATTTTTGTGTTGTTATTGTTGTAGTACCCTTTGTTTTTCAACTGACAGGACTGGAACTAACCCAGGTTGCATAGCAATTTATCCTGTCACAGGAGCTTCTAGAAAGTAGCAGCTGCAGCCGGGTATGGTGGTGCACACCTTTAATCCAAGCTACTGGGAGGCTGAGGTTAGGAATCACTTGAGTCCACGGGTTCAAGAAAGTAGCAGCTGCCCTAGTGGCATTTATTGGCTGACCCATACCTACTATTTTGAGTGGCAAGAGAGATGGTTTGAAAACAGAAGAGCACAGGAGCCAGCACCCTTCTCAGGAGAAAGAGGGAATGGTGGCTCTTAATAAGATAGAAGTTAGAAAGTTAGACCAAGAGAGAGAGAAGGGGGGTTTTCACCCTTTTGAGCCAAAGGTCATGCCCCACACTGCAGGACCCACCAAAGAGTAGCTTTGGCAGGAGTCCCATCATCCACAGGGGTCACCGAGAACCATGTCCTCTCTAAAGAGAAAAAGGGAGAGAGACCCAGAGAGAGGGGAGTAGGAGAAATCTTACCGGTGCCATGAAGGCCCCATGATGATGTCAGTTTGGAGAGGTAGTCGGCTCAGAGAAAGGGGGTCTTGGGTTACCTCTGAGAAAACTTTCATCAGCGCTTCCTTTTTAGCCTCACACAACAAATTTCCTCACAAAGTAGAGACATTTAGTTATACCCAAAAGGGCAGGTTTATTAAAAAAGGGACGGTAGGTAAAGGATGCTTGCAAAGACACAAGTGGGCAGAAAGAGTTGCCTCTGAGAGGGACAGATAAAAGGTGCCTGTATAAACACAGGTGGGCAGTCTTGGGAGGAAAGCCTCTGCTTTGCAAAGAGAGAACTTCAGTGAAAAGAAACACCTGCATAGTTACAGGTAGGCAGGAGAGCTGCATCTTGACAGTGCAGAAATTCCACAGATATAATGTTCTTCTTTTTGGAAGTTTATTCTTTTGTGGAATTGTTAGCTGTTGTTTTCTTATTTTCTTATGTGTTTGTTAGCTGTGGTTAAGTTAATTTTTTTCTGGGGTGTAAGCAGGCAGATTTAAAAGGATGATTCTCCAGAACTACCCTCAATCTCCACATCCCCACCTCCATTCCAGACCCTGGGATACTTTTTTTATAGTACTCTGACACTTGCTACCTGTTAGCACTTAAGGATTTTCTACATATGGTTTGATTTGAAAGGTAAATTTGAAAGGACCAGTGTTTCTTTACAATGGCTCTCAACTCCCTATTCCTACCTCCATTCTGTGCCTCCAGATATTTTTCTGTAGCTGGTTTAATGACCTTGTTAATCTCTTTTCTCTCCCTCCCCCTCCCAATTTCTAGTCTTGTGATGATGCCTCATTTCCATTTTTTTTACGTTTAGTTTCCATCATATACCTTGCCAAAGTGACATCAGGCTCTTTACCAGAGATGGGAGTGGAGAGAAAAGGAGGAGAAATAGCTTTGCTCTGAGTATCCCAGGCACAGGCATTCTCAGGACTCATGTGGGCAGGGGACGATTCAGTGTCTACTTGTGGCCACCAGGGGGAGCAGGGACTTCATCTGACTGGTGATTGGGAGCTCCCAGAAGCTCCCTCCTCCTCCAGGAGCCTTCTAGCACGCTTAGGATAGGGAGGACAGTGGCCTGGGGAATGGTGATTTGAAGTATGAGATAAGGTGGACAAGGAGGTCTCTTTCCTGTTTCCCAACCTCCCTGCTCTGAATTTGGAGTCCGTGAGGAAGTCTGACTGAAGGTGAATCAGGGAAGGTGTTACCTCTGAACATTTGCAGATTAGAAGTAGGTATGAGGTAGTGGCCAAGAGAGCAGGATGTGTGTAGGAGGGCATGGGGCCGGAAGGGAGGGGTAGCTGAATCCTAGGACTGAAGCAATCCTTTCCTAGAATTTCTGGCCAAGGCTGGGGCAGATCATCTCAGGAAGCAAAAAGGATCTAAAGATAATTCTTTATACCATCAACTCTCCCACCAGTTAGTCCTGATAGGACAGCACTGTGAGCTGTGGATCCCAGTACAAGCTTGCTGGGTTCTTTCTGGCTCCCTTTGTCCCTCTGGAGCAAAGAACAGATGAAGCCTCCTTCACTAACTCCATGGTTCTGCCAGCATCAGCCTCCTTCCTCCCTCCCCAGGGTCACTGCAAATAACCGCTTTGAGCTATGGAAGCTGGGCATCACCCATGTGCTGAATGCTGCCCATGGGGGTCTCTACTGTCAGGGAAGCTCTGATTTCTATGGCAGCAGCATAAGCTACCTGGGGGTACCAGCCCACGACCTCCCAGATTTCGACATCAGTGCCTACTTCTCCTCTGCAGCTGACTTCATCCACCGTGCCCTCAACACGCCTGGGGGTAGGACTTGGGGTCTGAATACCTATGCCTATTCCTTCATGGGGGGGTGTCTAGTTTCCCTCAAACATCTCTAGCTTTTAGAAAGCCATCAAATTTTTAAAAAGTCTCAGCTTAGTGCTCCAGCAATTTATCCAACTACATTGCTTCCCAGATGGGGAAACAGACCAAGAATACAATCATGTTACAAGTTAGGAGCAGTTCTGGGGCTGGAAGTCAGGTCTCACAAATAGCAAAACATTCCTTTCTCCAGATCACTCAGCCTTAAGAAATCACTGTTTGATAACCAGGTGTCTGGTTTCTGCCCCAAAATATTTTCAAATGGGAAAAAAACGCTAATATCCAGATTATAACAAGGGAGCCTGGGGAAGCTGGAGCTGTTCTTGTGTTCATTCTAGACAGCTATACCCCTGGCTCCATAGCCCCGGGCAAGCTACTGTCCCTCTCTGGACTACAATTTCTCTTCTATGTGATGGGAAAGACAAGACTACACTCAGCACTTTTTAATGTCCAAAGCATTTTCATACTCATTGTGGCAGGTATTGTGTTAGTTACTCGGAATCTGCATTTAGACAAGGCAGGGTTCCTGCCCACATGGAATTTGCCAATTAAGTGTCTGGTAGAGAGACAGTCAAATTGGGAACTTATGTGAGTGCTATTCACATGAATGGGCATATTGACTCCGTACTTACTGGGTCACATGCAAAAAGGGTGAGCTACTCTGTCATTCAAACAATACCATGAGTGATAGGGAAATCCTGTGCAAAGAAACCATGTCTCAGCTGAAAAGTGACAGATGAGTAGCAGACATTAGTCAGACTAAGAGCAGCAGGGGATAGATGTACAAGTAGCTGGGACAGCGTACTCAAAAGTTGGAAGCAGAGACTATGACAGTTTTGAGGACCTGAAAGTTACCAATTGACCCTAGAATTGAGGGGCGGGTGGGATGGTCTGAGATGAGGCTGCAGGGTTGGCAGACACCAACTGATAGAGGGTCTCATAAGCCATGTTAAAGAGTTTGGACCTCATCCTGGGGTAGGCAGAACAGGTGCGTGTCTGCCCATTTGACATCAGGAAACGGAGGCTCATAAAGGCTGAATGGTTTGCCTTGGGGTCACAAGTATGCTCAAGACAGATCAAAGAGAGGAACTAGGGTCCTTCCCCAAGCCCTGGGTAGGTCATTTGGTAGGGAAGGGTCTTTTACCAGGATGTCTTCCTCAGCCAAGGTCCTGGTACACTGTGTGGTAGGTGTGAGCCGTTCTGCCACACTGGTCCTGGCCTACCTCATGCTGCATCAGCAGCTGTCCCTGCGCCAGGCGGTGGTCACTGTGAGGCAGCAGCGATGGGTCTTTCCCAACAGAGGATTCCTCCGCCAGCTCTGCCAGCTGGACCAGCATCTGCGAGGTGCAGGCCGGAACTGAGGGGCCAGGTGAGGGCTGGGCAGAGCATGAAGTGGCCCATTTAGAAGTGAGATCCGGGCAGATGACGATCTGGGTAGAGGGCAAGGGTACAAATGAAAGGAAGGCTTGGATGAGCACTGCAAGGGAAATGGGGCAGCACCAGTTCAGAAATTGGTTATCAGGGCTGTGTGTGGCCAGAGTGATGAAGGGAGCTTGGCTCAGTCCCCAAACTGCTGAGCTCCCCTCGCTGACCCAAGGTCCTGCCAGGACCTGGTGGAGGCAATCATACAACAGGACATTCAGTCTCCCTCAGACCATCCATATTTTTCAGCCTCTAGAGAGAATGGAAAGCTAGGAAGGAAGGCGGAAAGCTTCAAATCAAAGAAGTGAGATGCTGTGTACCCTGCCCCCTTGACCAAACACCTATGGGGCTCACCTGAACCCCACAAAGGCAGCAGCCAGTCCTGGTATCTGAGAGCTTCCCAGACCTCTGAATGCCTTCCATGCACAGCTCTGAGGAAAACCTGGTTTCAGCTATCATCCAGGCTTCACCAATTCCATGTCAGCCCCTCCTCATCATTCCTGCAATGGGGAAGGAGAACAGTGCCTCCTGTCACCAGGCAAGACCTCCTGCTTGATAGTAAGTTCTGTCATCATGCCATTTATTCGTCACTGTGAACCTAGCACTCTATGCCAGAACTGCTTGCCCTCCCTCCCCATAAAATCACTCTATTGACCTCAGAGACCTGCAGAAGGAGCCTCCCTAACCTGTCTGGTTCCAGATCCTTTTTTTTTTTTTTTTTTTTTTTTTTG
>PVHY01008777.1:0-16641 GCA_004024945.1 Uropsilus gracilis | reverse complement strand
GCCTCCCGTCCTAGACTTGGGAATAAAGCCACATAACACCACGGCTGACTTGGTTCCAGACCCTTTTAAGACAAAAAGCTCTTCCTGAAGTCTGTCCAGATTCTTTCTTGCTTTCTTTATCCCTTCACTGTCCAGTGTTCGGTGCACCTGGAACAAGAGCAGATGGTCCTTGAGTTGCCCATGGGGAGTAGACACCTCCTTTACCCAAGTCACCTCCCTCTTGCTGGAGGCCCCAGTGTCTCCAGCTGTCTGGTAGAAGGAATTGGGCTCCTTTGGCACAGCACTGCCCCTAAAGCTTCTAGCCCGCAAATGCTCACCAGGGTGTTGCTGGTGTTTCTTTAGTATCAACCCCGTGTTTTCCTCCAACTCTGTCAGGAGGAGGCAGTGGGGGTTCTTCCTGGGATGGAGTGGCTGTAGCAACACCAATATTCTGAGGTAGGACACACTATCCTCTGCCTTTCTCCCACCAAGCCCAATCTTCTTCCAACAGTTCACCATCCTCACAGTCACACCTCACCCAGGTGTCAGGCCCCCAGAGCTCCCCTCTGCTTTCCTTCTTCTGCCTCCAGCTTCTGCTGCCCAAACTGCTCCTTTCCTCCTCCTCAACCCCAACTCTGGGCATGCCCCACCACCCTCCAGCTCAGCAAAGCTGCCAGTTGAAGATGACTGGCCAGGGCTCTTCTAATAGTTGGAAGAATAGCAGCTTTTTCTTCTTGCCAAGGACTCCCCACGCATGGCCCAAACCCCTGCCTTCTACCCATAAGAGCTGCTTTGTCTATGAAGTATAAACAGCCCAACTAAAGAGAACTACTTTAGCAATACTGACTCTTTCCATATGCTTTTGGTAGGACAAATATGTTGAAAATGGGATTAAGGCAGGATGAAGGGCTAAATATAGAGTTTGGGGGTGAATGTGATAGGAAAAAAATGGATGGGTTGGGAATCGGGTTGGGGTTAAGTTGGGTGCAAAGCTTTTGTGAGGAACTCTGTTGTTTGGGGAACCCAAGAAGGGGACAAGAATGATGTATTCTATTCTACTTTTTGTCCACTAAACAAGTTTCAGGAACCTCAAAGTATCAGATCCCCAACCATGCCCTGTCACCTCACTTCTGCAGCCTTGGGACCCTAAACACACTCTGACCTCCAACCTCAGCATTCTTACCATCAGGCAGCTGACTTTGGGCCAGTCAGTTGGGCTACAGATCTTCACAATTCCTGGACATTCCACCCACAAGTAGTTTGTGCAGCTGGAGGCCCCAGGAGATGTGCAGTGTACACAGCCTTTAGACTGAGGACTCTGAAAAATGAGGGGGTTATGGAGATAGGTTATCTCTATGAGTCATAGGCCCCAAATCTACTTCCTCATGTCTCCCAGCACTTGTACACATTTGGCCTTCAATGGAAAACTCAAAATAGAAACAGGTGACAATTCTTATCCCTGCCATCCTGGAGTTTGTTTTTGTTTTGTTTTGTTTTTTGTTTTTGAGACTAGATCTCACTATTTTTGCCAGTGGAACCGCAGACTCACATTGCCCAGGATACTACAGACTCAAGCAATTCCCAGCCTGTTTCCCAGGTAGCTGGGATTACAGGCACACGCCACCACACCCAGCTATTTTTTGGGGACTAGGTCTCACTACGTGCCCCCAGTGGGACTCGAACCACCACAATCCCTGGCCCCAGCCGTGGCTTCCTAGGCTGCCACCTACAGGCATGCAACACCATGTCTGGCCCATCCTGGTGTTTGACCTAGCTGCTTATAACACAGACCTTGTCTCTCCCTCAGAACTGGTCCACACTCCCTGCCACTGGGCTCTGACACTTTGTTTCCCTGGTGCTGGCCCTACTGCTGCTGCCAGAAGCTTTGACCCAGTGGATGCCCAGAAGATAGAAATAGTGCTGTGATGGTGTTATCCCTAGAGCCTGCTAGTCCATCTGCTCCCTTTTGCTGCCCATATCCCACTTGGGTAAGAGTGGGCTGCCCTCTTAACCAAATTCTCAGGCTCCTAGGCCAGGGCACCCAAATTCCTGGAGTAGGGATTTGGGTGGAGGTGGTACATGGGAGAAGACTGGAAAGAGATTTTTTTTTAATTTTATTTTTTAAAATTGATTGCACATATCTTTTTTACATTGTTATGGGAAGAGATTCTACCTGTTCATGATAGTCCACAGCTGCCTCTACCAGCTCTCCCCAACTTAGGAGCTAAACCATCGCTCCCAAGAGTGCAGGCTTTTGAGACCTAAGGTAGGTAAGGTTGTAGCTGTGTCTCTCCATGTGTCTCATTTATCTGGGATGTGAGTGAGGAAGAACACTCAAGTATAGACACATGCAGAGTCTCTGGATAGCAGGGAAAGTTCTTAATAGACTCAGACCAAAGTCCCTAACTACAGTTAACCTTGGGAGGGATCTTAAAGACCATTTCCTGGTCTCAAGGACCAGTGGATGAGTCAGGAATGTTATCTGAGAAGATAACAGCTTGGCAGAGGGTGGGATGGTTCCTGGATACACAGCTTCTGACTCTGGGCGGGACTGGTCTTTAAAAAGACCTGCCCTGAACCCCACTTACAAATGTTTACCTGCCTGCACACCCCTCAGCCTGTGTCTTCTGGATCTTAATCCCGGGCCTGTTCTCATAGTCCTCAACTCTCCACAAAAGGCCTGTAGACATCGTTCTGATGTTGGCAATGATGTCATTTCTATTGGCTTTCAGGCACTCTCCTCCCTGGGTTCACTTACTTAGGTGACCCCACTGGGTTAGTGTGGCTTCCTCCTTGGAGCCCCACTGGACTAGATGTGGGCTCACTTTCTTAGGTGAACCCTGCTGGGTTCATGTGGGTTCAGCTGGCTGGGTGAACCCCACTGAGCTATGTGTGTTCATATGCCTAGATGAACCCCACTGAGCTATGTGTGTTCATATGCCTAGATGAACCCCACTAGGGTAGTATGGGTTCCTCATAGGCATCCCCACTGGTTAAGTGTGGGTTCACTTGCTTAGATGAAAATCCACTGTAACTACTGTGGGTTCCCTTGCCTAGGGGAACCCCATTTGAACTGGAGGGAGTTCACTCTGACCACCCCCCCTCCCCATACACATACACACAATGGGCTAGTGTGGGTTTCCTTGCCTAAGGAACCCTGGGCTTCCCAGTGATGGCATAAGGTGTGAATGAAGAGTTATGATTTTATGGTGAATTTTAGTTGAGGAAATGAAAACACTATTAAGAAGAAGGGTGATGACTGGGCTTGGTGGCTCATGCCTGTAAGCAGCAGCCTAGGAAGCCATGGCTGGGGCCAGGGATCGCAGTTCGAGTCCTGCCAGGAGCACGTAGAGAGACATAGTTCTAAAAAGTATAGCTGGGCATGGTGGCGCGTGCCTGTAATCCCAACTACCTGGAAAGCTGAGGCTGGGGATTGCTTGAGGCTGGGCAATGTGAGCCTGCGGTTCCATGGGCAAAAATAGTGAGACCTAGTCTCAAAAAAAAAAAAAAGTTGATGAGGTTAAGGCTCAAAGAGGTGAAATACATTCCCAGAGTAACACAGATTTTAAGTAGTACAGGCTGACCACAGTGTCTCTTCCATAGTCTATATCATCCAGAAATAGAAATTAATGGAAAATTCAGTCATTCTCAAGGTAGCAAGAGTAGCAGGTAGAAAGAGCCAGACACCAGAAGAAATAAATAGGAGCTGGATCTTAAGATTAAGAGCTCTTTTCTAAATTTTTTCTTTGACATCCTTGCAGGTTCTAAATCCAAGCCAAACAAGTTTTTCCAGCCTAATCAATGTTGTGGGTGCATTGTTTGAAGATGAAACACTTTTCCTGGTATGAAAATCAAAAAATAAAGAAGAGCTTGTTTGGAGAAGCAGTCCTGACATCTGTTAGCAACCACCTGAAAATGATCCTGGGCTAGTTGATGGTGGCCCATGTAGTTGCTGATTTTTTTGGTGAAAGTGATTAAAACCATTTCCTGAACCCAATTCTGAATTTTTCTTCCTGACTAACCAGAAACAGCCTCGGGAGATAGTTGGGCCAAAGAAAATTGTTTTAAACTAGAACCTCAATTTTTCCTAAAATTAGTAATTAAGAACTTTTTGGAGGGTCTTC
This sequence comes from Uropsilus gracilis, assembly GCA_004024945.1. Taxonomy (NCBI): domain Eukaryota; kingdom Metazoa; phylum Chordata; class Mammalia; order Eulipotyphla; family Talpidae; genus Uropsilus; species Uropsilus gracilis. Next base: position 12,538 of record PVHY01008777.1, on the reverse strand, counting down.
AGGCCAGGGAAGAATGAGTCCCCACTTCTCTGGGAAAGTATTGGGGTACCTATACTGACCCAAGACCTCCACTGTCTTCACTGAAGTGAAGTGAACATGTGACTGTTGTGATCGACCACTGAATAAACCTCTGGATCCTGGACCTCAGAGATACCATCCATTCACTGGTCACAAACATACTACTTTGAGTTTCTGGTTCAAAAGGACAACCCTGTACACCATCTGATGTCCTTCCCTCAAGAATGCAGACACATGGAAGGATATTCCAACTGGTACTTTTCAACTGAAAGGTGATGGATATTTGGGGTTAGGTGCCATTCTGGAGGCATGTGTACACAGAGGTTTGTAGAAGGGTGGGCTCTGGCCCTCTTCACCTAGTGATTGTGTTGAGTGGCTGGATCAAGTTTTATGTGAGTCCCACCTTACTGCTGGAGTTTCCTGTTACATGACCCAACAAAGCTTCTTCAAATTTTACTGGGTATTCTGGTTTGTTTTATCCCCAAATTTTAATTTTTTTTTTAACAACCAAAAGAAACATCCCTATAACCTCCAACACCTCCTTTTTAAACTGAAATTATTTGACTAGACTTATGATCTGAGTATAAACAGACCACATCAAAGCAGGCAGAGTCCCTTTGGGAAGTTTAGCAAGCAAAGCAGTGTCTATACATGTTCTAAGTGATGAGATCTCCTTTCCTGGTCTGAGGCCCTTGGAGGAGGGGCAGAGGGGCTAGGACTTTGCTGCAGAAACACACTGTCCTCACAACAACCCTTTCTCAAGGTTAGAAATGCTTTTCAACCTCAGAATCTGTGAAGTTTCTAAACAAAGGGTAAAGCTGAGGTTGAAGGGCAGGTCAGGACATGGGAGAGAAGAAGCAAGCTGGAACAGGGTCAGATAGGTCTTCAGGAGGCAGTGCTTACTGGATGAATTTATAGTGCCACCTGGTGGTCAGAGGGAATCAGGGCGCCTTACCAATTTCTGGGGCTCACTACCACAGCTGCCATTACCAGGATGAGCTGAGGTACAGTTGCTGAGAAAGTGTATAGCCCCAGCCACCAAGCCTACTGCTCCTGATCTCCACTGGGCTCGGTTGCCCTTCTTGAAAGAAACTGTCAGTGCTTGGGATTACAATGCAGACACTGCTAGCCCAGACGGGAGATACCCTGACCCTTTCTCTGCTAGGGCAGGATATCATGACTGAACCACAGACTAGACTTCAATTGACCTATTAATCTTTCTAGCTGCAATCACAGGCAATAGGACTAATATGGAGTGTCTGGGGTCTATTGATTCCCCTCCATGTTTGTTTGTTTTGTTTTTTTTTTGAGACTCGGTCTCACTGTTTTTGCCCATGGAACCGCAGGCTCTTGAGTCTTGTACCACAGACTCAAGCAATTCCCAGCCTCAGCTTCCCAGGTAGCTGGGATTATAGGCACGTACCACCACACCCAACTATTTTTTTGGAACTAGGTCTCGCTACGGCCCCAGGCGGGACTCAAACCGCAATCCCTAGCCCTGGCTGCTTCATAGGCTGAGGCTTACAGGCACGAGCCACTGTGCCCGGCTGATTCCCCTCCATTCTAACCACAGTACCTCCAGTTGTCTTGGACATTGGCCCCAACTGAGCTATTTTTGCCACCTATTAGGGTTCAATTGAAGGATCCCTCCCTATACCTTCCCCAGAAGGTCATAATATCCCCTCAAGCCAGAGTCCAAAAGGGGACTACAACCTCTCATACAAAAATTCCTCCAATCAAGTCTTTGCAGGCCCTGCAACTAACTCTCCCTATGACAGTGACACTAGTAATGAAAAAGTACAATGGGGAATATAGGATAGTACAAGACATCCAGGTTATTGATGAGGCTGTCTTCCCTAACTACCCAGTTGTACCTAACCTCTACAATTTATTGAGCAAAGCTCCATCAAGCATCTCTAGATTCACAGAATTAGATCTAAAGTATGCTTTTTTCTGGCTCCCCTTATATCCAGATTAACAGCTTATTTTCTTTTGAGTGGCAAGACCCTTATTCTTCTACAACTCGACACCTAACTTGGGCAATCTTGCCTCAGAGATTGTGAGATAGTCCCTATCTTTCTGACCAGGCCTATAGCTAAAGATTTCACTCCTGTTCAACTACTCTCAAATAGTGTTCTCCTTCTGTGCATAGATGACTTGTTCCTGTGTAGCACAAAACAGGATTCATTAGACTTTTACAAAGATTATCTGACTGAGGATACAAAGTCTCCTTCAATGGCTCAAATTTCTTTTCTTTCTTTCTTGAGACTAGGTCTCTCTATTTTTGCCCATGGAACCGCAGGCTCACGTTGCCTGGGGTACCACAGACTCAAACAGTCCCCAGCCTCAGCTTCCCAAGTAGCTGGGATTACAGGCGCATGTCACCACACCCAGCTATTTTTTTGGAACTAGGTCTTGCTACGGGCCCCAGGCAGGACTCGAACCGTGATCCCTAGCCCCGGCCGCTTCAAAGGCTGAAGCTTACAGGCACGAGCCACCATGCCTGGCAGGCTCAAATTTCTAAATAGTAAGTCCAGCTCTTAGGATTTATCCTTACCCCACAAATTCAACAATTTTGACTACAGAAATGCCCCAGTCATTGGAAATACTTAAAACAGCCCTCACCTCTGCCCCTGCCTTAGGTCTTCCCAATCTGCAAAAACCTTTCTCCTGGTACATTCATGAGTGGAGAAGCATCAGACTGGAAGTTTTAACTCAAAATGTTAGAGCCATCACAACAACCAGTGGCCTACCTCTCTAAGATCCAAGTTACCATGGGCCAAGCTTAGCCTCCTTGTCTGCAAGGCTTGGCAGTAGTAGTAGTCTTTTTAATTAAGGAAACCTTTATTTTTATTTATTTTTTTTTTTGATACTAGGTCTCGCTATTTTTGCCCATGGAACCGCAGGCTCATGTTGCCCAGGGTACCACGGATTCAAGCGATCCCCAGCGTCAGCTTCCCAGGTAACTGGGATTACAGGCACACGGCACCACGCCCAGCTATTTTTTGGGACTAGGTCTTGCTGTGTTGCCCCGAGCGGGACTCGAACCGCGATCCCTAGCCTCAGCCACTTCATAGACTGAAGCTTACAGGCACGAGCCACCATGCCCGGCTTAATTAAGGAAACCTTTAAACTCACCCTGAGACAACCTCTGACTGTCTACACTCCCCACCAGATCATGGAGGTTCTGGAAACCAAGGTGTTCCACTGGCTGTCAAGTAATAGAATTATGCTGTATCAAACCCTTAACTATCACACTTTGCCATGCCCTTAACCTACCCTTTTACAACCTGACCTCAGTCACACAGCAATAGAACACACTAATTACACCTGTCCTGACACCTGTGCTGCAAGGCCGGCCCTTCAGGGCACACCACTTACAGATTCTAATGCCACCTGGTTCACAGATGGCAGCAGCTCTACTCAGGGTGGTGTCTGAAAATCAGGTGATGCCATAGTGAGCCTGACATTATCAAAGCCAAACCTTTGCTGGAAGGCAGAAGGCAGAACCTCTGCTCAAGAGGGTGAACTCACTGCACTCACTTGAGTCCTAGAGTTGAAAACGGGCCTCCTTTGTCTTAATGTGTGTACTGCCTCCTTATATGCCTTCCCCACTGTCCATGGAAGAAGAGAAGCTTACTAAGAACCCAAACTAATTCTTTAAAAAAATTCCAGGCCGGGCACGGTGGCTCGTGCTTGTAAGCTTCAGCCTATGAAGCGGCCGGGGCTAGGGATCGCGGTTTAAGTCCCACCTGGGGCCTGTAGCAAGACCTAGTTCCAAAAAAATAGCTGGGCGTGGTGGTGCGCGCCTGTAATCCCAGCTACCTGGGAAGCTGAGGCTGGGGATTGCTTGAGTCTGTGGTACCCCGGGCAACGAGAGCCTGCGGTTCCATGGGCAAAAATAGCAAGACCTAGTCTAAAAAAAAAAAAAAATTCCAAGGAAATTCTGCAGTTACTCAAGGTTATAATCCTGCCCATGTGTGTGGCAATTATACATGGTAAGGGACCCAAACAGCAAACAGAAGACAGTAAAATAACACAGGGCAACAACAGTGGGAGGTCCAAGCATCCTTAATACCCCATCAAGTAACTAACTCCTAACTGCAGAAACAGAAGATAATAGAAAAGGCCCGTGCCCTTTCCCCAGAAGACTCATATGCTACCCCTGCAGGCAAAATTGTCTTGCCTGAAGCTCCTCAGTGGAAACTTTACATGCCCTCCATTATTTCACACAACTGGGAGCCAGTGCCCTCTGGGCACTCCTCAACCCTCTTTCACAGGATCAGCGTGTCCTGTGGGACTTAAAAACACTTTCTTTAAACTGTGCCACTTGCTCCAAGGCAAGTCCTGAGGGATCCCTGGAAGTCCCCTCCTCTCCTCACACCTGTTCAGTTCGGGGAGCTGATGGAAGGTGTATGTTTGTATGTGTGTGTGGGGGGGGTGTATTTGTGAACACTGGCAGTTTGACTTCACTCAAGCTGCCAGTAAAGTTCATCAGTTCCTGTTAGTCCCAGTAGACACCTTTACAAGGTGGACTGACACTTTTCCTACTAAATCTGAAAAGTCCTCCAAGGATGTGTTCCTAAAGAACACAACACCCCTCCTTTCAGCCTGATCTGATCTTTACAATCAGTCAACAAATGGGCCTTCTCAAATCACTAAAGGTGTCAGTCCTGTTTTACAAATTAGTTCGTAACAACATACAGCCTGACACCCCAGTCCTCAAGGGAAATGTGGAAGGAGCTAACCAGACTATGAAGAATGTCTTAGGAAGCTGACAGAGGAGACCCAACAGTTCCAGGTGGGTCAACTGCCTGCAGGAGTCTCCATGCAGCCCTGGGGTGGGTTCATATGCTGTCACGAACCCCCCTAGGGCTGTGTGGTTACTGGCCTATGGGAAATGCTACCTGTCCATTGATTCCAGTGTCCACTGATTCATTTCATGGGTGTGCCAATGGGGCCTGCCTTGCCTAGGGCTCCCCTTGATCTAGCATGTGGTCATAGGCCCTGATGAGTACACCATTTTCCCCATATGGGTTCCCTTGTCTAAAAGAACATCTCTTGTGCCAGTGAGGGATTAATATGCCCTGCCAAACCCCTCTACTGGCAGTGTATATTTCCTTACTAGTAGAACCCCATTTGGGCCTGTGGGAATTTGTATAATGAACCTCCCACTAGGGCAGTGTGGGTTCCCTAGCCTAAGGTATCCCACTTGGATCAACATGGATCCATAATATGAAACCCCACCACTAGTATGTTTTCCCTTCCCTAGAGGAACCCCACTTGAACCAATGAGGGATCATATTCCATGGCAACCCTCTGTGGGACCATTGTATGTTTCCTGCCTAGAGAAATTCCACTTGGACCTTACATATATTTAGGATATGAACCCACCACTGAGCTCATGTTGGATCTCATTGGAAACCCACTGGGCTTGTGAGGGTGCAACTACCTAGTGAAGACTGCTGAGCTAGTGTGTCTTCTTCATAGGAAATCACTGTGCTAGGTGAGGGTTCGCTAGCTCAAGTGAACCCTATTGGGCTTCTCCTAGGTATGGGTTACTCATAGGAACCTCTCTGGTCTCACTGAAGCCCACAAGGCTAGTGGTGATTCCTCACTGGAACACCACTGGGCAGCAAGTGGGTACATTTGCCTAGATGAAGCCCATAGAGCTAGTATGGAGGTGGGGGGGTGTCTCCTCCATGAAGATCTTTCTAACTCTGACTTTCTGCCATTCTCCACATGACCCTTAAAGGCCAAGGGGACTTTTAAATGGTTTAGTCTATCTTCCCCCTGCCCCAGAACCAAAATGTGCATACAGAATACCAAGCCAGGCCCCTGTCAAACTGCTTCTATGCCCAGAAGGATCATGTGGCTAGCTGCAGCTGACACTGACCATGCCATCGGACTAGTGGGTGATTTGGGAGTGGCTGGGAAAGGCCAGGAGAGGGGACCAGCACATCATGCTTTAAAATTAAACGCAAACGCAAATCAAAAAATAGAAACAGCATTAATTCTGCAGAGTCAGGCAGCTGGGAGCTGATAGCACAACACACTAGGCAAAGAAGACCAGTCTGGACCAGATACCCCCATAGGTGGGTAAGCACCCCTATTTCAGGAAGGCCACAGAATATGCAGGACCATGAAGGTCAGGGTACTTGTACTTGTGTGTGTGGTTGGGGGATTAGAGTGGGAGAGAGAAAGGGTCAGGAAAAGAGGCACAAAGCCCAGTGGTCAGGAAGGCCTGGGCTGTAACCCTGGCATCTGTGCTCATGGGCCATGGCCACATGACCTTGTGGCGACTGCCTAATCTCTCTGGGCCTCAGATCCCTCACCTGTAAAAGGTGGGTGATTATATTACCAGATATGGGTAGTGTGATAAGTAAGAAAATGTGGGTCCTTACACTCATGCGTTATATCATATACCCTTAGCAAGTGGTGAATGTAATACCAATTAGTGCTGGACAGAGAAAGAAACATCAGGAAACAGATAGAACCCGAGCCTCATTGTCCTGTGGGGAAGTTACTCCCTGCCCAGACAAAGACTGAGGCTTAGAAGGGTAAGGGTAATAATGACTGTGGTAATAGTAGTAGGAAGCACCATCTCTTGGGCAGCTACCGTGAGACGGATTTTTCTCATGGCACCCCACTGAGGAAACTGACTCAGAAAAAAGCACCCAGATATAAAAACCGGGCCTGAGATGACTTCCAGGTCTGCCCTCCTCCCAGGCCTGCATGCTGAGGGCACAGACCCAGGGGCCGCTCCCCACTGGCAGCCTGCCAGCCTGCAGTCTCTGAGGAGCCCCTCACCAGACACCTCTCTTGTGCTTGTCCAACAACCACAGTCCTGTTTGGTATTACCTGGGAGGAAGAGACAGAGTGCATGGGAGAGATGGCCAGGGGCACATCTGGATATGCAGCTGAGGAGATGGATGGCCCATGGCTGCCCCCCTGTTCTGGGAAGACTCTGTCTTGGCCTGAGGTTGCTAGTTTGCAGGGTGCTATGCTGGGAGGATGGGGGGGGGGGGTTAGGGAATACCTGTGAGGCAGGGCTCACATGATAAGAGGAAGAGAGATATTAAGGAAACAGTTGTCTGAACTTGTAAACATAAGTTTACAACAACACAGGATCAGGGAAACCACTGCCCACAGAGGCAACTGTTTAGTTTATAGGGGAGATGGAGGAAGAAGAATGAGAGCTAGGTAGACTGATTGGAAGAAGGGCCAGGCCCCTTCTCCCTGTCCTTACTGGCTGCTGGGCCCACCATTGGCCAAGGAGATATAGAAAGTAGTGTCCGGCAGGGCTTTTGGTAGCCAGCTTTTGGTGGGGGCTAAAAATCTGGGGAGCTAGTATAGCATTGACTTCGTTCCTTGGGTACATTTGGGACTTGAAGGATAAGTCACCGGCAGTGGGATAGAGCAGACAGGTGGGGATACCCATCATCAGGAATGAGACCCTAAGTCCAAGGAAAAGGACTTTCCAGATCTGGGGTTAGGGTTCCTATGAGACTGAGGAATGAGGAGTAGGGACCAGCTTTTGTCTCAGCTGGAGCTGGTTGTTGGCTTGCTGGCACAGCTAGGCTGCGAGGCAACTATTGGCCACTGGGCGGCAGCCTTACCCCATGTCAAGCTTTCCAAAGTCCCATCTGGCCCTGCCTGAGACTCAGGCTGACCCAGCTGGTTGGTCCAGACAAGTGCAGTTGTTGGATAACTCTGGGGCCTGGGCGCTCCCCACACCCTGACACACTGCTGCTTTTCACCCTGCAGTTACTGCATACCCAGTGATTCTTCTCTTTCTGACCCTCAGAGAATGTGGGGACATGAAAGGGGTAGACAGGAGCTAAGACTTGGTCCAGGTCACAGAAAAAGTCCTGTGTGAATTTCGGAGGGAGCTCCCCCACTCCCTCCAAAATTCCCTTCCCACACTTGAGGTAGCCTTCCATCTTCATGGGGAGTTCCAGGCCCAAGAGTCTTGAGTCAAAAGAGATGCCAAAATGAGAGTGTGAGTGGATGTGTGGACCTGAAGGGACCGTGCTCTGTTCACAGTGCCTAGGTCTGCTCTCAGCCCCACCCCCGTGGGCCCCAAGGGGAGGAACTGGAACTCTGACCGCTTCACAACATTTGTGTTCTAAGTGGAATTTACCTCAGCCCTGTTCTACTTATGTGCTGAATCCTGTCCCTACACCCACTCCCCTATTCCCGGTCCCAGACAATGCCCTAGGTAGGTGGCAGGCCACAGCCTGCCCTGAGAAGTCGAGGTGGGGGATGAAGGGGAAATCCGGGTCCTCACTTCCTCCCTGCCCACCAAGTGCCCACTGGGTGGGCTTGGCCAAGCCTGTGGCCTCCTGGGTGCCTATTTCTGTTGCTGGTCCTGGCACCGCGCACCAAAGAAAAAAGACATTCTTCCCAGTCTTCCCTAATTACTGGCTGAAGGAACCGGGGACAGTTAACCAAAAGAAGTACTCCTTCCCATCACAGCACCAGACCCAGGTTCTGGTGTCACTGCCATCGCAGCTCCACAGGGTCTCGGAATCCCTCAGCCAGCTGACTCCTGACACAACCCAGCTCACCAGGGTGAGGCCTGACCTGCAGCACTGGCCTGAGTCATGGGGGTAAGGAGGAAATTCCCAGGACTTAGGGTTCACAGCAATACCATCACCAGGCTCCCCTGTGGAAGGATTAGTGACCATTCTCTGGCATCTTTAAAAATAACTGGAAGGAGCCCAGACTTGCTACGTATCAGCCACTTGATTTTGGAAGTTACTTAAAAATTTTCTCCAAACTTCCTCCTGTGTGGGTCCATAAGACCCAGCCCATAAGATGCATTAGCCTAACTGGCATGGAAATGCTAGCAAATGTCAGTGGATAGCCCACCCCTTCACCCCAGAAAGGGAGTACTCTTCAAGCACCTGAAACTGGGAAGGGCTGGGGACCTAAGAACCCCTAGAGAAGTTGCAGCAGGGGAGGGGGTTCAAGATGAACTGCCCAGGTTATGGGGTCTTCCAAGACGCGCTCAGTGAATTAAGTGGTGGGTTTTGCATAGATTAGTTGCCACAAACAGGGAATCCAAGGACCCCTTGGCCAAAGCTTCTAATATCAGAGCAGGGGAGAAGGGGTTTCAGATCAATAGCAGTGACAGAGTTGAAATCCTTGTCCCCTGGGGTAAGGGTCTAGGCCTCAGCTCCTGCTGAGCTGGTTGATAACCTCATCTGAAATTGCTGAGGCCCTTCCATAGCATCCTAGCGGCGACTGGGCACCATATTGGGCCTCAGCCTTCCTGCCATCTGGATCCATCTGTGGGAAGCTAGGGGAGACACCTTGGTGTTCACTCTGTTCCAGGATGGACTCACTGCAGAAGCAGGACCTTCGGAGGCCCAAGATCCATGGGGTGGTCCGGGTGCCCCCCTACCAGCCACCAACACTGGCCTCACTGCAGCGCTTGCTGTGGGTTCGTCGGGCTGCTACACTGAGCCACATCAATGAAGTCTGGCCCAACCTCTTTCTGGGAGATGCGTAAGGAAAACCTAGGGTGGGGAGAAGGGAATTGGAGGAGCAGAAGGGGGAGATGCCAGAGCCCTCTAGGGACGAGGTGGCATTCTCTTTGCCTCCTTTTATCTTTTGACATTCTTCATTTTAAAATTATTTTTCTCATAATTGTGGAAATAGAGCACACATAAGAAGAGCACACAGAGTATTTATGAATAATTGCAGCACTCAAGTCAAGAAATAGGATATTACTTGTGCCCCCAGAAACTCCCTTGTACCCTTATCATCATAATTTTTTTCCCTGTAGGTAACTTAGAGTTAAAATAATTATTTCCTTGCTTTTCTTTACAGTTTTACTATCTATGTACCTAACAATGTTTTTTGCCTGTCTTTTAAAGTTCTATAAATGGAATAATATTTTGTGCCTGGCATCATTTGCTCAAAAGTATAAGATACACAATATTATGTGCAGATGCTGTTTATTCATTTTCATTGCTGTATACTATCCCATGATAGTACTATATCATAGAGTCCATTCTGTTGTATTATGCACATTTGAGTTTTCACACTCTTTGGCTATTATAGATAGGGATCCTAGGAAATTTATAGCACATGTGTTCTGGGAACACACATAAGCCACTCTCTATATGCATAGAAATTAGAATTGAGAATTTCCCTGTGTTTTCTTAAAAATTAGAAAATATGGTTCTATATAACATTTAGAAAATTTCCTTACAATTTAGAAAATATAAGTCAGTATGTTACTAACCATATAAAAAACCCTTCATAAACAACCAGTGATAAAATCCTTGTTGACATTTTTTAAATGCATGTAGAATTATATAAATAGGCTTTGTCATATATTTTACAAAATAATATCTTTTTATAATCCTTTCATAATTTGTTTTATTTAGAAATCTTTTAAAATATTTGCATTGTATATTTAAAAAACACATTTCAACAATGTTCTGCTTTGCAGCCTGCATTTTTCATAGGTTCTCAATATAGCATGCTTTTCCTTATTTACCTGCATCTACCACATTTTAGTGATTGATAGTATCTTGTTAAGCTATACCACACTCAATCTCTTATTCTAGAATATTTAGTGAAATTTTTCCAAAATTTTTACTATCTTAAACGTATTAGGTACAGTTTACATATGTCTATGAACATATTTTAGTATCTTGAAATTCTAAGGAGACCGGCTAGGGCAAAAAAAAAGTGTACATATTTAAGGCCTTTAACACTTTTGGCGAAATTACCCTCCAAAGATGTTATTCTGAGTGAAAAGGGATCCTGAAGTTCTCCTAGAGGATCCCTTTTCCCCAGGCCAGTTCACTGATTCCGGTCTCCCCTCTCGGAGGAGAATGACAGAGGAGGAAAACGGTAAGCTTCTGGCAAGTCAGAGCTGACCCAGCAAAACCTCCCCACAACCCCTCAATTCCCCCTGTGCTCTCCCTCCAGGTGTGCAGCCCGAGACAAGAATAAGCTGACCCAGCTGGGCATCACCCATGTGGTAAATGTTGCTGCGGGCAAGTTTCAGGTGGACACAGGAGCCAAGTTTTATCGTGGAATGGCCTTGGAGTACTATGGTATCGAGGCGGATGACAACCCCTTCTTTGATCTTAGTGCCTACTTTCTGCCTGTTGCTCGATACATCCGAACTGCCCTCAGTGTTCCCCATGGTGAGCCAGGGCCAGGGTGGAGGTTGATGGGGCGGGATCTGAGCCTACTCGTTTTTTCAGTAGCACTGAGGCGTGGGTGTCCAGAGCCACACATCCCTTAAACAATCCCCCCCTTCCTGGGGCAAATAGTTAATACCACTTAATGAGCATACCCTTCGGGCATACCCTAATGAGCATACCCTGAAAACCAACAATCACAGGCTAAGTTCTAGTGAGGCTGTTAGTGTAACCATATCTCTCAGTCAAAGGTTAGGTGGTGGACAGGAGATACAAAACTTAGCAAAAGCTTTCACCAGGGTCCCTTACAGTGGAGGCTTGGCATAGGGCTGCAGGGATAAGAGGAAGGGAGAAATTAGGGGGACAGGAAGGTAGTAGAACCCCTTGCCACAAACCTAGAGAATTCCAGATTTACTGCACCTTCGACCCCAATCAGTGTTGCCAAGGATGCCAGAAGAAGCACATTGGACCAGATAAAGGGAATCTCAGTGGCTACCCTTAGCTCTGCTACTAAAGTGCTGCTTTATCTTGAGTCAGTCCTTCCTTCTTTGGACCCCAGCTGCCCCATCTGACAAGAGAAGACAGTCAGTATTCCAGGATAATGTGATAGGTGGGCTGGAGGGTGGCCAGAAGCATGGCTGATTCCCACAGGGGTGGGTGGTGTGAGGGCAGGTGGCTGATGCTGGGTTGGGTCTCCCCACAGGCAGAGTGCTGGTACACTGCGCTATGGGGGTGAGCCGCTCCGCCACAATTGTCCTGGCCTTCCTCATGATCTGCGAGAAAATGACACTGGTGGAGGCCATCCAGACAGTGCAGGCCCACCGAGATATCTGCCCCAACTCAGGCTTCCTCCAGCAGCTGCAGGTTTTGGACAACCGACTGGGGCAGGAGACAGGGCGGCTGTGACCTGGTGGGCATCCCAGCCAACATGGCCTGACATAACCAGTCTGGCCCAGGGGACAGTTGCCTCTGTTGTTTCCAGTAACCTTGAGATATAGATAGCACGTGGGCGCTTAGCTGAGGCAGAAGCAGAAACAGCTGGGTAGTGACCTTTAGCAGGTGGATTTCCTTGACTCAGTCCAGAGATTCTTTATGCAAAAGAGTTCAGTCTGTCTCTATAATAAAAATTGATCATGATAAAGACTGGAGATTCTCTGGTGGTTTGTGGGGTAGTGTCTTATTCATAGGATGGCCACAAGTTTGAGATAGTTTGCCAACTCCAGTTTCAGCATGATGGCAGCCTGGGGGAGAAGGCAGAGTCAATGTCAAGGCCAAGTCAGTTAGTGATATCTGCCCGGGATATGAGAGAAGGGAGGAAGGGAGGGAGAAAAGGAGGGAGGAGAGAGAGGGAG
>PVHY01008776.1:0-59802 GCA_004024945.1 Uropsilus gracilis | reverse complement strand
AGAGGGATTGTAGTTAGCCAACCAATCTACCTTCCACTCTACAGGCAAAAGAATCAGTGATATATAATCCAGCTCGGATTCTTCTCTGGGTGTCAGTGGACCTTGAGAGTTTCACTCTGTCAGCATCTCCTCCTTTGTTCTCCCTTTCATTTGCAATTAGTCATATTAGAACCCTATCTTCCCAAGCAAGGAGAGCAGGAGATCTTAGAGAAAAAGTGGTGGGGGTTATCTGTTATCATATTATTGACTTTCAAAACTCTGCTCTGGAGAGAGTCTCCTGTATGTTCTCTGGTCTTGCTCCAGTTTTGTTAGAAGAGCAACACAGGAAGAAATAGGAGTTGGATATATTACTGAGATGCTTCTTTTTAGAAAAGGGTTTTCTAGATTTATATATTTTCATTCCCAATAAGAGTATAGTAATGTTTCTATTTTTCTGTTCACCAGATTTAGGGATGTAATTCTTAGAAAATTAAATCTATACAGAACTTTTTTTATTTAAAAAGAAAATTTAGGTTGCTATCTTGACTAATTCTATAATTCTTCTTTCACCTTTCTATTATAAGAACAATTTCAGTGTATTTTTTTACACACACAAATTTTTATAAACTTTAAGAATTTTTAGCATGGTTAGAAAACAGCAAGTCACATTTTTCTGTTTCAACCTCAATGATTACTAAAATATTTCCACTAAGACTAATACAGGGTAATGACACAGTTAAAAATTGTATTGGAAAAAAAAAAAAAATAAAGTACACTGGATTATCTTGGACAACCCTTTTGTTTGTCATTTCTTGCTCAGATACACTGGTCTCCTTTCTTTCTGGATGCTCAGTATTTGCTGTTCCCTCTTCCTGGAATTCTCTGCTATCATATGTTCTCAGGGACAAGTTCTCTTTACCAAGATCTTTACTCAAATGCCACTTTACTAAAAGGCTTTCCCCCTCCAGTTTCTCACATTCACTCCACACACAAATGCGCACATAACATGCAAGTGCCACAGACATACACTGTCCATCTCCACTAACACTAGCTAACATAGAACACATTTCTTGATAAGACATCATCCTTCCCAAGTACAATATGAGCTTTTTAAGACTTTGATTTGTTCTCTGTCATATCTCTAGCACCTCCCATAGTTTCTGGCACAATCATACACTAACACATATATTGTGAATGATGTAATATACCAACAGCAGACGGGGGGGGGGAGAGTTGGCCTGTAAGAACACTAATCTCCTTTCACTCAAATACTCAAATGGTCTTAGTTGACTGAAAGCACAAAAGATGTGCTGTAACTTGTTTAATCAGACAAGTCTTGTTTTTGACTATCATTATTATTCTCCCAAAGTTACCTGTCACCATGCATTTCTCCATTCGTTAGGAAATATCTATTGGAAGGTTGAATTGATTTCATATATGTATATAAAGTCACTTTAGAGCAACATAATAGGTTTTACACATTTCTTTCTTCCTGCTTTATGTTTTCTATAAGCATTCCAAATTTTCCCTAGTACACTATATTTCTAAATGGATTTAGATGTAGAAGGAGAAAAAAGTCAGAATTCTTCTTTCAATGATACCCCTTCTTCATGAAACATTTTACCAGCCCATAAGCCACATTTAGAAATTTGAGAAAAAGAGATAAGAGCAGTAATGCCAATTTTACACACCTTCAATTATCTTAAGGCATGGAGTCCCATCTTCTAATCTTCTTTACTCAAACCAAGGTGTTCATTGCCTTGTATTTTCTCTTTCAACCTTAATTATTTCATTTCTACTCTGAAAAACTATTTGGAAAATTTATAAAACATTTACTCACAATTTATAGACATACAGTTGCTCTATATATTCTTTTAACTCTTTATTTTAAAGTTGAATTCCAACTTTTTCATGTTTACCAAAACAATGCAGACTGATATTCCTTTGAAATCTGCCAGGATTAAAACTGAATTTTAGCTCTTCACAATCCTTCTCTTCACTCCCAAATATAGTTGCTGTTGAACATTACTTTCCAGGATGTCCTTAGCATGATTTTGACTCAGTAGTTTCTCCTGTAAGTCTTCTCCAACCTCCCATTTTTTTCTTTTGTAGCTCAAAAATGTTTCACAATTATTTGAAAAACTAAATGGAGATCCTCTTGACCCTTAACATTCTATAATTATCTCACTATGAGTTGCATATCAAACCATTAGTTGCATCTCAATATTAGTTTCATATTAAAAATGCAGAAGATAGATGTTAAAAACAGGAAAACTAAATAATGATAATGCCAATGGGTTTTTTGTTTTTCTTTTGTTTTGTGGAGATGGCATTAGTCTCCATTTCAGAGGACTTCTTCAATGTTTCTCCATCTTGATGTAATTTTGGTGTGTGGTCTCCTCTGGAGCCTTCTTGGAGGTGTCAATGATCTGTGTGTGTGGATTATCAACAGGATAGAAGTGGAGAGACCAAGTGGAGGAAAGATCAATACAGTATTAAATATAAAAGAGATTCATTTACTGATTTACAGATTCCTAGTAAGGACTTGTTTTATGCCAGGCAATGAATTAGACAATGGAGGAAATAAGGCGAGCAAATCCAGACACTATCACTCACATTCTGGAAGATACAGGCTTGGAGTAGGAGAGGCTGAGAAAAAAAAGACGAGAAAGAAATAATGACTCCATGTGAAAAATTTTAAATGACAACTGTGATATATGTTAAGGAGGACAATGCCACTTCAGAGGTTCAAGTTGGGCTTTATCAAGAAGCACCAGGGTAAGGGGTGAGGGGCACCACTCAGAGCTCTGCCTACTAAGGATCCTGCAGGCATCAGGAGAATGGACACCTTCCTGTAATTCCCACCTTCCTGTAATTCTAGTACAGACCCTGAAGGAAAGGTTCATGAGAGCTTATAATAGTTGGAGAGTTCAAGAGAGAAAGAATGAAAAAAAAATTTTTGAAGTAAAATATTTAACTGGAAGGTGGTGATAGTAGGTGGGGAAAGCCGTGGAAAGTTAACTCCACAGAGAACAGTTTATGCAAAGAGCATGTGCATCACATTCTGAGGAAGGGTGGAAGGATGCTGGACTGGGCAATGCAGATAATTAGAGAGCTATTTTGGACATAAATATAATTTTGAATATGTAGGTCATAAAAAGGATGGATTAATTAAAAGTGGTACATGTCTATTAATGCTATGTAGAGGATCAAGGGAAAGGCAGCCAAATTTGGAGATGAGTGAAGTGATAAACAAAAGAGGGGGTGATAACATGGTCTGGGGTTATGATGATTGCCATAATAATGTTTATTAAAAAAGTGTAAAAGTGAGAAACATACTGTTTCTTAGAAATATTAAGGAAGGGAGGGTGGGGGGGAAATTAAGGAAGGAAAAAATGTATGTAGTATCAAGAACAGTGTTCAGAACTCTGAAGCACCCTCCCCAATCATTTTCTGCATTAGAGCAGTGCAATTATAACTCATTTTTCTCTTGATTGTGAACATTCTTAATTAATATGAATTATATTAATTTTTCATGCAAACATACTGGGGTGAGGAATTGGCTCTACATTGGTCTCAGATATGCACTGGACTTAGTTCTTTAAAATTGTTGGTATCATACTATTCCTTTTCCTTTGCCTTCATGAATGCAGACTGCTCTATGAACTACTCAATGCAAGAGAACTGCTTTAATAAAATATTAGTACTCTAGTTTAGCAATCTAATATTGCTAAATATTTGGTTATAGCTAAACTCTGGTCATTTTCCTAGGATAAATTCCCTACAGAGATAATATCTGGACTATAGAATATACATATTTCTAAGACTTTAGATAAATATTGCTAACTTAACCAGAAAGTTTTGATATTTTACTCACTCCCTAGCTGTATTGAAATGTTTGTTTCTCTGTAGTTGTACCAACATTGGCTTTTATTAACTAAGAAGTTAAAGTTTAAAATTACTGAAATTCATATGGAATAACAAAAGACCTCGAATATCAAAAAGCCTCCTGACCAGAAAAAAAGAGAATGGAGGTATTACAATTCCAAACTTCAAACTATATTACAAAGCCATAATAATTAAAACAGCGTGGTACTGGTACAAAAACAGTCAGACCAATGGAACATAATTGAGTGCCCTGAAATAAAACCGCACATATATAGTCAATTAATCTTTGACAAAGGAATGAAAAACTTACCTTGGAACAAAGATAGCCTCTTCAATAAATGGTGCTGGGAAAATTGGACTAAGACATGCAAAAAAATGGACCAAGACAACTCCCTCATACCATGTACAAAAATCAACTCAAAATGGATAAAAGATTTAGAGGTCAGACCTGAAACCATAGCATACATAGAGGAAAACTTGGGCAAAACCCTCCATGATTTACAATTCAGAAATCCCTTTCTGGAAACATCTACAGATGACAAAAAAATGAAGGAAAACATAAACAGATGGGACTACATCAAACTAAAAAGCTTCTGTACAGCAAAAGAGACAACAGAAAAAACTAAAAGAAGCCCAACTGAATAGGAAAAAACTTTTGCCCTTCACAAGAGTGATAAGGGTTTAATAATGAAGATTCACAAGGAACTTACACAACTAAACATAAGCAAAACAAAAAGCCCAATCAAAAAATGGGAAGAAGAACTAAAAAGACACTTCTCCAAAGACGAAATACAAATGGCTAATAGGCACATGAAAAATTGCAAATGGCCAAAAGGCACATGAAAAAATCAAAACCACAATGAAATACCACCTTACAACAGTAAGAATGGTCCACATCCAAAGAACACGCAACAAGAATTGCTGACGAGGATGTGGAGTGAAAGGAACACTACTACACTGCTGGTGGGAATGTAAACTGGTCCAGCCACTATGGAAAGCTGTGTGGAGGAACCTCAAATTAGTGAAAATGGAACTACGACTTGACCCAGCAATTGCTCTCTTGGGAATCTACCCAAAAGAGACCTCAATGTGGGTACAAAGGGACACCTGTGTTCGGATGTTTACCACAGCACAGTTTATAATTTATAATTGCAAGGTCATGGAAGCAACCTAAATGCCTCCAAACAGATGACTGGATGAAAAAATGTGGTATATATACACAATGGAATATTACTCATCAATTAAAAATGGCAAATTTGACAATTTTATGGCAACATGGATGTACTTAGAAAAAATCATATTAGCAGAAACAAGTCAAAAAGAAAAAGACAGAAGCCAAATGGTTTCACTAATATATGGGTTACAGTGAAAAGTCAAAACAAGCTAAGCACCAAACTGAAGCACACAACTTTGGGCAGGAGGGAAAGGGGGGGAATGGAGGTGAGAGTGTGGGGGGGGTGTAAATCCCTGGGATTACAATGATGTGAAATTTATATATAAGTAAATTAAGGGGAAAAAAAGAAGTTAAAGTTTGCCAATCTTATACATAAAATAGGATCTTATTATTATCTTGATTTTTTAATTATTTCTCTATTAAATGTCATTTTCCCCTCAAAATCATAGTCAAATTCTTACTGTGATATCATATCTTTCACTTAATGATTTTCAAGAAAACTTTATATAGCAAAGATCATTAACCTTTCAATAGAATTAAAACATTCTAAAACTTTTAATGAGCAAGCTTTTTAAATTCCAAACATTTTAAAAATAATTACTAATGTAAAACCACTTCTTACAATTTTGAGCAAGAGTGAAACCAAATTTGGTTATTTATTTATTCTCTTTTCTACCAAGTTGCAGCAAAATTGAAGACATAGATTTTAGAATTACAATGTTATAGGTAATTGATAATGATATTTGCAATAATGACCTAGAAGCTAGTGGTGTGCTGGTGAGTGTTTAAAAACTGGATCTCCCTGTAATTTTTTCTGCTTTCTGTGGCATAAATACTCCTGCCATGACTGATTTCAAAGCTATCTACATGAAGTTAGATTAACAAAATAATACAGCATTCTAAAATGCCACTCGCATCATTAGAGTGATTAAATTTTGGTGTACATAGTTTGTTGTTAGATATATCTTAAAATTTTTGAGTATTAGCTGGGCATGGTGGCACGTGCTTGTCAACCACAGCCTATGGAGTCACTGCTGGGAATGGGGATTAAGGTTTGAGTCGTGTCCGCAGCAACATAGTGAAACCTAGTTCCCCCAAAAAACTGGGTGTGGTGGCAGGTGCCTGTAATCCCAGATACCTGGGAAGCTGAGGCTGGGGATTGCTTGAGTCCTTGGTACCCTGGGCACCGTGAGCCTACAGTTCCACGGGCAAAAATAGCAAAATAGCAAGACCTAATCTCAAAAAAAAAAAAAAAATTGTTTTTGAGTATTAACAAATGGAGTTAATACTTTAATGTTTAATCAGAAAATCCTACCTACTGCCGGGCACGGTGGCTCATGCCTGTAAGCTTCAGCCTATGAAGCGGCCGGGGCTAGGGATCGCGGTTCGAGTCCTGTCTGGGGCCCGTAGCAAGACCTAGTTCCAAAAAAATAGCTGGGCGTCGTGGCGTGTGCCTGAAATCCCAGCTACTTGGGAAGCTGAGGGGGGGGATTGCTTGAGTCTGTGGTACCCTGGGCAATGAGAGCCTGCGGTTCCATGGGCAAAAATGGCGAGACCTAGTCTCAAAAAAAAAAAGAAAGAAAGAAAGAAAATCCTACCTACTAAGTCAGTCAAAAAAAATTTTAAGTGTAATTTTTCCATTTAAATTGATACATTATTAGAGTTGCAAGAATTTTTAAATTCACAAGAAAATATGAAATATTTTAGTTTAAATTTATTTTCTAATGCACCAAATAAGACTGGAAAGTAGCATAAGAATTTGACAAAATTATGACTTATAAAAATTATGATTCATTTAGAAAACAAGAGGTTAATGAGCATATTAGTA
Organism: Uropsilus gracilis; assembly: GCA_004024945.1. NCBI lineage: Eukaryota > Metazoa > Chordata > Mammalia > Eulipotyphla > Talpidae > Uropsilus > Uropsilus gracilis. The sequence continues at coordinate 52,933 of PVHY01008776.1, read as the reverse complement.
GTTATCTTCAAATGCATGAATGATGATGGTTTAATTAAAATACTATCCTTCCCCGGCACAGACACTTCTCCATTTCTATAGAGTTAAGGATGAGGGGAAAAAAAGTCCTTTAAAAGGAAGGATTTAGATTGAAGAAAGATGTCTTGCCTAGTTGGAAAAATTATAAAAATGATTTAGCTTTATATTTTCCTTTTTTTGTGTATCTATTGGAGCAATATAATTCTGTCTGAGATCACTTTGGAGTAATTTTATGATAGATTTCGTTAAGTTCACCCATTGAATATACTACTTTTGTTTTTCAGTACGGAGAGGGAGAATGGCTTAAAACAATTTAAATATTGAGCAACACGGAGCTCTTGAAATCCAAACGTTTCTAGTGACACTGATCCGCTGAATGACTGCCCTCATCAGGGGAAGCTCCGGAGAGAAAACCTCAAGATAGGGGCATAGTGACTGGGAAGTTCATCAGGCTGCTTTAAAAGATCAGTTTAACTCTGGCTGAAGAGTCACAATTCTTAACTTGCGTCTTGTCTTCAAAAATAAAAAGGAGGAACCCTCCAAGGAGAATATGTGCTGTTAGAAATCATCCTGACTATCAAGAAAGTGTGTAGGGGTTCTAAACAATTCCAAAGGCCCTGATTAGTTCTCTTCACTCACCTTGAGGAGAACCATAAATGTAAGAAAACAAAAGGAATTTTTTTCTTTCCATACACTAGTCATCAGCAGTGTTCTCTTTGGGCTCTTGGCATCTGGGCCCAGTTGCTGGGTTACAGGCAAATATAATCAAAACAAACACTAAAAGGTACTCTTTTGGCTCTTAGCATGTTGGAAAGGTCTTCTGCCTTCCATCCTCTAGGCTAGCCAAGTCTCAATGCAAAAGTCACTTTCCTGCTTGTTGTCCTTTCCTTTTCTTCCTGCAGGACAACTCCCAATTATAAAGTTGTAGAGTAGAAACCCTTAATTATGAGACCATTAGACCTTTAGACCTTTCCTCCAACTTCCTGTTGAGCGGCATCAGGAATTTAACCTATTTCCACTCACTGTCCCCTTCCTGGTCCTCTCAGAATTGGTGGAGTTCAGATGCTCTTCTACAGGAGCATTAACTCTTTATTCTCCACTTTGTGCAGTTACCAAGGATAGATTGCCAAGGAAACCAATGGTATTTTCCACTCAGGACTGCTGTGCCAGATTCACTGATGGACTTCCTGCTTCTCAGCACTGGTGATGTGTTATACTATATTTGAACTTGGACAGGAAAGCTACAGGCAAGTTTAGAAGTTTGGGAAATAAGATCTATGGCAAAAGTCAACCTGTTAGCCAGTTTGTCCAGAGTATTTTATTAAAGTCCATGGGGTGCCAGGCACTTTTATAGAATCAGGGCATTCTAGCATGCTCTGCAGAGGTTAAAAGCACTAGGATGATTTGTCCTGTAGAAGAGAAAAGAGAGGAAGCTGTTATTTATCTTCCAGTATTTAAAGAGGTCTTATCCAGAGGGTGGCAACCAATTGTACTTCAACTGCTGAGGTTGGAACATGGGCAGCACTTGAATTGCAGGCATTCTGTTTATTGCTAAGCAGAATTTCCCAACAATGTAAATTGTTGTGTGTTAATGAGTTCCCCAGAAAGATGGCCACATGTCCTTTTTGAAAACCTAGACCCCAAAGGCTTATTTCTTATTTGTCTGAGGGTGTTTGGTTTTTCCCTGTGTGAGGCTACGACTCTGTCTGACCAGAACTGGACTGACTTTTGATAAAGGGGATTTCTTTTTCTTTTCTTTTTTTAAGATTAAGTCTTGCTATGTTGCCGGGGGTAGTACTGCTCCCATGGACTCAAGCTATTCCCAGCCTCAGACGCCCAGGTAGCTGGCATTACAGGTGCCCGCCACCACACCTGGCTGCTTTTTTGAGACCAGGCCTTGCTATGTTGCCCAGTGTAGTCTTGAACCCACAAAATCAAGCGATCCCAGGCCTCTTGCCTCCCATCACTTGGATTACAGGTGCATGCCACCATGCCCAGCTTTGATAAGGGGGATTTCTAATCATGATTGATCTTTGTAAAATAATTAGTTCCTGTATTTCTGGAAAGGTTAGAGCTTTTATCCTGATGTTTTGCAAAATCTGAGCCAAAGAAGACAAGGTGTTTTTCCTAGACCTTGTCTAGAATAGGAATGTCAGAACCACACATATATTTTGCTAGTATAGGAAATTTTTCCAAGTATATTTTGTACTTTATTAAATGCTTGAAGTTTCCAGAAAGAATTTTACTCAAGTAACTTAAAAAATGATTACAGTTTTCCAAAGCTGGTGTGTGTGTATATATATATCATATATATATCATATATATATGAAAAGAACAACAACAACAACAAAAATATATATATATCATATATATATCATATATCATATATATGATATCATCATATCATATATGATATCATCATATCATATATATGATATGATATGATATATATATATATATATTTTTGTTGTTGTTGTTGTTGTTCTTTTCCATCAACTACTGTTCATCCAGCTTCCACCATGTCAGACATTAGATCCAGGGCTTTATATGCATTTTAATCTCTCTTAATCCATACATCTATTGTGTAAGGTTGGTATTGTTATTTTTATTTACCAGATGATGGAACCGAAACTCATATAAATTCTGCTAGAACTTGTCCAGCTGCAGTTACCAAATTGTAGGTGGTGGCATCAGAATTAAAGTCCTCTCCTCTTTGAATCCAATAATCTTTCTTTACCAGTAAACTGGGAGAAATATGACTTATATTATTTCAAAAGGATAAAACTCATTGCTAAAGAAAATGCAATTTATAAACACAAGTCTTAATAAAATTGATAAAGCATATATAATTCATCAATTGACATGCTTTTAAAATAGTTGAAAACCCTTTTCTGTCTGAAAAAATACAATGGTATTCAAAGCAGAAGTTATTTTAATTCCCTTACTATCCTTTTTCTGAAACCATTTTTCGGAGTGATTGCAAAGTAGAGATTGATTTCGTTGGGACAGTATTTCATAACATAACTAGCATTGAATTATGGAAATGTTTTCTAATGGCCTGGATTTTATGTTCAACAATTTTTTTCTATTTTACAAACTGGGTAAGGTTAGTCTTTCACTGCTGGCTTCTGGAATATTCCAAATTCCTTTTAGCGATGACTCTCTACTTGGGCCTCCTACACTGGTATTTCCCCCTCTCTTCTCATGATCAAATTTACAGGATTTCTATTTAATATGAGGGGGGCTCAGGAGCAGAACAGGCAGCAATAAAAAAGTGCCAGAAGTAAATGCGATTTCAGGCAAGTCTCTTAAATTCTTTGAGTCTAGGCTTTCATCTGCAAAGTTGAAGTAGTGTCTCCTATGTCTCCCAGTTGTTGTGAGGTTTGTTATAAGACAAAGTGAAAAGGTAAACAAGAAAAAAAATGTATTTAAATGTATAAATGTTGCTGCTTGCTCATCTATACATTCAAATGTATAAATGTGCTCTATGAAGTAGGGCCTACTTTGCCCACTTTAACCCCATTAAGTTTGTAATAATGAATTGTTACATGGTTTGATTCGCTGGCTTTCCTATTCTGCCTTTTCCCTTAATAGATAGACACACTTCAGAGAAGGAGAATATTGTAACTTCTCTCTTTTCTCAAAATACAACACATCGCTTGTCCTATAAAACCTGTTCTTCCTCCCTTCTTTCTTCTTGTTAAAAATGTCAGCATACACCCAGTTTCAACCCAGTCTTCCAAAATGGAAATCCCTCCCTCTGTCCCTGCTTTCTGTCATTCCTCCACTCCTCTGTCCCATGGGGCTTCAACACCAGCTGATGTTTATTACCTCTGCCCTCCTTTGGCCTGCACCCACAACCCCATTCCTGAGGAAGGACTGCATCATCTCTTATTGAACTGTTGGTCTCTTCTCTTTACTGGTGCAGTGTCTTTTTCCTGGGTGATGATTTGCTCTCCTGGGACATCATAGCCCTTGCTGCTTCGATTTCCGTGGGTGCCTTTGTGGCGAGTAGTTAGTCCAAACCTGTGTGAAACCTTGTCAGTCAGTTGGGGTTCAGTTGCATCGCCCTTCTCTTTTGTCTCTGTTGCAAAGCTTCCTGCGATGGAGGTGACTCTCTTTTTCTCCAGACCTGTGTGGTCACAGGGATTCGTGTCACCTTGTTCATGTTGGTTTTCTTCTCCAGCCTTTGCTCAATGTTGCTGTTTCTAGTTCTTATGGTTCTGGCGTCTGGGATTGGGCTCTAACACCCAGCCATTTGTGGTAGGGAGGTTCTTTAATGGAGGCCAAAAGCAGCTCACAACTCACAAAAGTGATTTTATAACTCACAATATGATAAAATTATTCTGGGAGAAATCCAACCCTCCTCCTCTCCTTCCCACAGCTTCACCTCTAAGAGGAGATCACATAATGGGTTAAAACAAGAACCCAGAGCTAGGGGTGATACTAGGAGCTGGAATTTTCTCCAGCAAAGGGGAAATACCTTTTGATCCCATGTGGAAAAATATTTTGGTGGGCTCTTTTTTTCTTGGCCAACCTCAGGCCAACCACCGAAAGGACAGAAAGACTCTGAGGAAGAAAGGGAGGCCAAGGGAACAAGAACCCACCTAAATATTTCTCCACATGGGATCAAAAGATATTTCTCCCTTTGTTAGAGAAAACTCCAGCTCCTAGTATCACCCCTAGCTCTGGGTTCTTGGTTTTAACCCATTATGTGATCTCCTTCTCAGAAGTGAAGCTGGGAGGAGGAGAGGGGGAGGCTTGGATTTCTCCCAGAGCAGTTTTATCATATTGCGAGTTATAAAATCACTTTTGTGAGTTGTGACCTGCTTTCAAAAGAATACAATGTAATTTTATAGAGGTGAAAGAAATAGGACACAGCAGAAGAGAAAATTTATTAGAGTAGGGTTTTTAGGATAAGGGGATGATGTCATGAAACCTTTGTTTCATAGGAATAATTGTGTGTATGTACGTGTGTGCTTGAGTGTAATGGGTCGCAGTATATAACAGATTTCCTACTGTGTTGGGTTATGGTTTGAAAAATTTGGAAGCCACTGCCAGCTTAGTGCATAGATAACGATCTTTCTGCTTCCAGTCTCCCCCCTTTGGTTCATCCCCTACCCCCCAAATAGTCATTTAAAGCGTCCTACTACACCAACGCGCTCACACAGTTGTCCTGTTTAAGGATCTCATCTACACAGAAAACTAATTCATGAATGTGGCATTCCAGGTCTCCAGTGATCCGAAACCACTGCTTCTCCAGTCTCATTTCTTCCAGTTCAGTTTATTATTGTCACAAATATCTTTCCCATTTCTCTTTGTTTCTGTCATTATTATTTGTTGGAAAATGTCATTTTCATTTCTCTACTTGTTCAAATCCAACTCATTAAAATTTTGTTTTTAGGTAACATTATTAAGTATAAATTAAAGCACATATTTCCTTAATCTAGAAATAGTAGACATATGATGATGTGTTCTAGCTTCAAAGTACATATTCATATTATGCATATATATAAAAATATTGTTGTGTAATCATCCCATCCTCATCACTGACTGTAAGGGAAGCATCTGGCTTATCAATCTGCTTAGGTTTTTTTATTGGTTCTAGCAGTTACACAAACACCAGGCAGGGCAGGGCAAGGCCATGATCAATGGGGGAAGAAGGTGGGGGGTGGGGGGTGGGGAAGCAGTCATTTGTTTCCCAGGAATCTTCACACTCTTTCTTTGGGCTCTCTGGTGTTTGCTCGAGTTCTCCCATCCCAAGGTGATGTTGCCCTTTTAACGTTTCTTCCCAGGCCCAAGTGTGCCCACTCACATAGGCACATGCCCATTGGGCCTGGGGCGTACACAATCATGGGGAGGCCAAATTACCACAGGTGTTGGCTATCCAGGCTAATGGAGGGAGAAAGCTGACCAACTCACCCTACAAATGCGTATTTTGAACCCTTCTTTTTTACTTAATATATGAGAAACACTTATATCTTTATGTTTCTAAATTACATGTAAAGGATATGTCATATTTTATGATAGAAATATCTCTGAACATTTAAACCACTTCTATTAACTATTAAAGAATAAACCATTATTTTTATAAATAATGCCTTGACAGATGTCTTCATGTGACCCTCTGATTTTTCCACCTTTGATTTACTTGGTAAAATTATATTAACATTTTGATATATATTGCGTGATCACTCATAAAACCCTATACAAAATCACTTTTATGTCAATATTGGATATAATCATTTACTAAATGTTTATCAATCTGAGAGATGAGAAGTAATTTTACATTATCTTAATCTGCTTATATGAGTGCTAGCAAGATCAATCTTATTTTCATATTTATTGGTCATTTACATTGCATTGTGGTGGGAAGTGCTTATTCATAACCTGTGTCAGTATTTTTTATTAGGCAGGTCGTTTGATTCAGTGTTTCTTCCCCCTCATTATATATTCCTTTCGTCTATCCTTCTAAGCTCAATTTAAAATATATTTTCTCAGAAATACATTCTTTCCTCCTGGCCTTTCTTCTGTTTCTTAGCTTGAGTCTTTGTTTTTCCATAGCATGTTATTTGTGCCTATTTAGGGATCCATTTATTCTGCAATGTTGGGTCCTGTCTTCACCTCTTAATTACCAGATGCCTGGCAATAGAAAATACCTTATTTTCGTATTTGTTTCTGCATTGCTCTCCAGTAAAAGGCACAGGTATCATTGTGTTGTTTTTTGCTGAGCCGTAGAGCCTTCTTTTTTTGGTAAGAAATTTGGTAGTAGACACCCAAGGACACTTTGCTTTTTCCTCTGCACCCATTAGGCAAACATTCAGTAGCTTATCAGAGCAGGCCAGAAATGAAGTAATGAGAACACGGCTCTCTACAGGTAGGGTATTTTTCCCATATACTTTCAGAATATTCTGAGGCTGCCCTCACCCACGCTTTGGAAGATTCAATAAGCACAGAATGCCTCCTTCTTGATGTGCCTGGAAGATGGGTAGAGCAGGTCTTTTCTGCAATCTGCCCTGCAGTATTTCCTGGTTCCATTTGTAATAGTTACAATGGCATGGGAGGTTTTACACTCTGGGTGATGGGAATTTTCTTTTTCCCCCCTTTCCTTCAATACCAAGGTGTTCTGTCTTGATGTATTCACAGGCCATTTGAGATTGCTTAAATTACTTTTGCAAATTGATCAGAGGTTAGAACCTTAATATGCAATTATGGAACGGAAACTTAGAGATCATCTGTCCCAAACCTGAGTTTCACCACCAGTTTTCACCCCAGGGACTCCCCTTACTGAGATCACACTGACCTCTCAGAAAGAATCAAACTCAAGTCTCCCTGGCTGTCCTGAGGGATCATCCCTCTCAGCATTTTTCTTTCTTTTTTATATATATATATTGAGACTAGGTCTTGCTATGTTGCCTGGGGTATTCCCAATCCCACAGACTCAAGTGATCCCCAGTCTCAGCCTTCCAGATAGCTGAGATTACAGGCGCACACCACCACACCCAGCTATTTTCTGAGACTAGGTCTCGCTATTTTTCCTGGAGTAGTCTCGAATCTTCAGACTCAAGCGATTCCTAACCTCGGGCTCCCTCCTTAGGCTGGGATTAAAGACATGCACCACCACACCGGGCCTTCAGCATTTTTCTTGAAGAAGAGCTTGTCTTATCTAATTAACAGTAAACCAGACAGTTGCAGTTCCTCTCCACCCTTTTCTGACTCCTCAATAACCATCTTGTCTACCACACATGAGAGTCTGCTTCATGTTTTCTAGTTTAAGATGTTAAACTGGAACAGTGTCATCTATTTGTTGTTGTTGTTATTATTATTGTTGTTGTTGTTTTGATACGAGGTCTCACTATTTTACCCGGGGAACTGCAGGCTCACGTTGCCTGGGGTACCACAGACTCAAACGATCCCCAGCCTCAGCTTCCCAGGTAGCTGGTATTACAGGGGCACGCCACCACACCCAGATATTTTTTGGGACTAGATCTCGCTATGTTGCAACGGGTGTGTCATTGACCCGCGGACTCAGGTGATTTCTAGTCCCGGTCTCGTTCCGTAGGCTGCGATTAGAGGCACGTGCCACCGTGCCTGGCTAGAACAGTGTCGTCTGTTTAATGTGCTCTGGAAGGAACATGTTACTGATCAACCCTCTCATATGCCACACTGTTTTAGGAACTTTGAGGATTTTATATCATTATTTCTTCCAGTTCTAACTGGGAAGTGTTGAGGTTTAAGGTTGTTTATTAAGGTCTTGCAGCAAGGACTTGAGCCTACGTTTGCCTTATGCAGCGCCAATTACTTTCACTACCCCGGGTTTCAAAACAGCAAAGGGTGCTTTGGTTTACTGGAAACACATGTGCCCTCCTGAGTGCCTCTCTTCCCTCTAGTATTGCAAACACTGAATTTGGGGGGGTAGGAGGGGAGAGATTTGTTTAAAGCTACATTTATTTTCTAAGTTTTAGATGTTCTGAATAAAGACTAAACTACTGTTTATAGAGGGATGGTACCAAAAAATGAGAAACAGGAGGTGATCAAAATATTTGTAAAATGAAAGGGAATTGTCTGCTTATTTTAATTAAGAATATGTTAAATTTAGGGAGTAAATGATACGTAAGACTCGAAGCACCAGGAGACACTGCTGTGGAGGAGTTATAACCACAGACCTCAGAGTCAATCAGAACGGGATTTAAATCCTAATTTTGCCACGAATACTTCATTTCTCTGAACCTAAGTTCACTCATCTGTAAAGATAGGTAATAATACCAATCTTGTAGGCATTTAATGAGATAATAGATCCATCTATTCATCTATTCATTCCCTTGACAAAAGGACTTTTTGAGTATTTACAATTTGCATGACACTGGAGATAGAGCCATACAGGAGACACATACATGGTTCCTGCCCTAAGAGAATTGACAGTCTGGTGATTAAATGGAAAGTGTTTGTCATGGTGTCAAGCACATGCTAAGCACCTAATAAGTGGTAGATGTTACTATTATTATTCTATTATTATTATCATCATTATTATTATGAATGTACATTTCTCCATCTTCTTATAATTTTGACATATCTTGCATTTGATAATAGGTGCAAAACCTAGTTAACACGTTCTTGTATTGGCATTTCTAATTAAAGGATAGTGTTGTAAGGTAACAAGCAATTACTGTTAACAAAGGAGGTACTGTATAATCAGAGTCTGCTTCAAGAATGTACGATTTCTTCTCTGCTCTTTACTTGACTGTTATTCTGTCTTTAGCCACATGAAACACTCAGAACAGTGTCTGGCACAATGGATAACTATTAGTTGAAAAAAGAATGTACAAATGAATGAGGGTTGCACAAACTCTAAACACAGTATCTGCCTGGTGCCTTCCGAAGAGAATGCTTTCTGGTTATAAATTGCTTAACGATAGTCTCCCTGTAATAAGTGCCTGGGACATTTTTTGTAAATTCAAGCACCTGAGGGGAGAAATCCAAGCTGGGATTCTCTAAGCAAAAGAACTATTTTAATGTCACTAAACAACAATGGGAAAAGAGAAAGTGAAGAGGTTGAAAATGCAACATTCATTTCTTGCCAATGAAGGATTCTAATCGGAGGAAATTAATGCTGAAATAGTTATTCAGATAGCTTTTCATGCACCCATGCAGCTAACTTTACAATGAGAGACTTTGATTGTAACAGTCTGAGTTAGTATTTTGTAATAATTTACTACATTTTGAGATTCAGATATTAGAATATAATGCCTTATTACCTATACCTAGAAAATATCCTTGAAAATGTTCTGTATTGGAAAGACTATGTAGATAGAACTTTGCGTTTTTATTTTTTTAATTTTTATTTTTACATATTTCTTTGAGACTAGGTCTCGCTATTTTTGCCCATGGGACTGCAGGCTCATGTTGCCCGGGGTACCACAGATTCAAGCAATCCCCAGCTTCAGCTTCCCAGGTAGCTGGGATTACAGGCTCATGCCACCACACCCAGCTATTTGTTTGGGATTATGTCTTGCTATGTGCCCCTGGTGTACTCAAACCATGGTCACTGGCCCTGGCCGTGGCTTCCTAGGCTACCACCTACAGGCATGAGCCACCATGCCCGGTCCTAGAACTTTGTGTTTTTAAAATAAATTTATTTTTTACATCTTGTTCATTTTTGTACAATATTCAATTTCTCCACTCAGGTGTAGTCCCCATAGTCCCCATAGTCCCCATAGCGCCACCATAGCACCTGTGAGCCATTATCATATCACAGTCCCTTGTGCTCTTTCCTTCCCTATTTTCAACCTTCACCTTCCTAGTCCCTACTATATGCCTCAGGTATATTGTTAGTTTGCAAGTTTTGTGTTTTTACTGACTATGCAGTTTCCCTGTATTCTTCTTAGAAGTGAAATTAGCTGATATTTCTTTTTCCTTCTGACTTATTTCACTTAGCATTATCCCTTCCAGCTCCATCCATTTTGCTACAAATGTGTTTTTTTTTTTTTTTGATTACTGAGTAGTATTCCATTGCATAGATATACCACATCTTTTTGATTCATTGATCTGTTTTGGGACATTTAGGTTGTTTCCATAGCTTAGCTTTTGTGATTAGGCTGTGGTATATTTGTGAATGTTGAAAGGATTTCTGCCATATTAGATTTACATCCATAAAGATAACTTATTTTGCATGTCATTTCCTGTTTCAATAAATACCTGTTTGCAAAAGATAAAAAGCTCCATATTATAATTTATTCATTTTTATATCATAAGATAAATTTATTCATGATTATATGCATCTATTTATGCAATATCCCAAAGGTATTATAAGAAAAAATATACTTTTTATTGAATTTAAGATCATGGTATTTGACCCATACATTATGTAACTATGATTTAGCTAGGATAATTTCTAAACCATCTGGAGAAATCTTCTGTACTTAATAACCTTTGCTGGAGCATTAGTGGTTATTTAGTTTCAATATTTTTACATTGTAATTCAAACTCATTACCACCATTAAGAAATTTATGTGATCATTATGAACATTTTTACCTTTAAATATATAATCATAATAATTTTAATAGGTAGGTCAGGTGAGGTTGATAATGAAGTCTGAAGGAAATTAAAGCTTTCTCTCTCCTCTCCTTCCCTTGCCTCCCCAGCCTCTTCTCCCCAACAGACACTATCATTTTTGATAAACATTGCAAGTTAAAGTGTAATAGCCCTCTACTGAAATAGTTGGGGAATTAATATTTGATCCATAAATTCCAAACTACATCAGCTTCCTTTCCTTCTAAGGAAATATGCTTGCTTTCTGTATGTAACTAATGTAAATCAGAAAACCTGAGCATTAGGGATGAAATGCACCTTTCAGAATCTATTTCTACACAAACACTCATGTAACTCCAGCTGCAATGCCTCAGGCACCATGGGTACAATGATTGCACATAGTGTGGTCAGTGTTACAGTGAGTGAGCACTCATGAAAAAAGAAATCAGTCAGCTCTGGTTTAGGCCAGAGATGATGTGGGTGGATAATGGAAAAGCTTCTTTCTGCAGAACTTCTATGCTGGCTGTTGCATCCCAATTCTGAGCTAAAACCTTCATTGCTATTCTAGTCATAGAATTCAAAGATGGAAAACACCTATTAGGTTACTTAGTTTATCCCCCTAGGGCCACTGCTGAGATTACTCTGATAGCATATTTTATTCCTTCTTTTGCTTCTTCAGTATTTGCTTCAGCCTCACTCTAAAATGTCTGTGCTGACAGCCTTTCAGCAGGTTTTCTTGGGTAAGTATATGCTCCTGGATTGCCTTACATTTCTTTAACGTTTACATACATTTTCTAGTTTGCAAATACGGTTATGCACTTATAATCAGATCCAGGTAAATGATTCCCACCCCCCCCCTTCATAATATTAATCATCTGCTCATGGATCATAGCCTCCAAAGCAATGTGGGGGTAATAAAAACAATAATTTTGATGCATTTTGCTGCTATGCATATATGCATGTGTGTAGATCATTGGCCACCAATTTCTTTCTCAGATTGCTCATCAACAGAGGTTGAAGAAAAGACAAGCAGATCATCTGAGTTATGTAAAACTCTGCATGCTGAATGAGCCACAAAATAGAATTGCTCCAGATCTCATTATTGGAGCAAATAGTGTATGCAAGGAGACCTTGATTCAGTTCAACTGAAGATACCTGGACATTGAGAGCATCTCTACATTGCTGGTATTTCCCAAACCCAGGAACCCCAATTGATATCAAAAGGAATAGTGAGGACCTTAAAATGTACCAGGGTTTTTTCCTATGCATTTCACACATTTATACTTACTAAATCCTTCTGGTAGCTCTTTGTGGTAGGTTCTGAATAACACAGGTTTACTGGAAGATCCAAGTCACAGGTGCACTTGCCTTCTGTTATAGGGCTGGTCAAAGAAGGAGCTGGGTAAGAATCCACCAGATGGGCTTCAGAGTTTCCATATGCATAAACATTGTGCAGTTAGAGAAAATGAAGGAAATGAGAGAGTTTGTGCTTTGGAGTCTGATGGTATTGTTTTGAATCTTGGTTCTGTCTCAGCTCTTGTGACATGGTACGAGTCTCAGTTCCATTGGGTAATAAGATTAATAATATTCTGCTTTAGGAATTTGTGATGATAAAATAAAATGATAAAAAAAGAAAATACCCAGCCATCCTTACCGTGTCTGGCATACAATTAACATAAAACAAAGTTAGTTTCTTCCTTTTGAAGCTCCCCATAATGACATGAAGGAAGGGTGGTCATCCTACCTTCTCAGCAACTTATCTACTGCTCTAAAACTAAATTGTTTTTAAATGAATGAGTCTTTGTTTTCCACATTAAAGTATATGTCTGCCCAAAAGTTAGAAATTATTTGGGGTGAAGGAGAATTCAGTCCTAATTTGACAACGCCTTTATTTCATATGTCATATTCAGTTGGGAGACATTGTATGAAATACATCTTATCCCAAAAGTTTATTGAAAATTAGAATTTGAAGCATGTGCTTACATTAAAACTATATGTATAAATAATGCTTGGGTCATTAGGTTAGTTCTCACAATATTTTATTACTCATAAGATGTCTAAATTGTAAGACAATATAAGCCAGTAGCAGAGACAATAGTCAATTTACTTGGCAAAACTAAATTCTCTTTTTAGCTTAAACTATGCCACTTAAAGCCTGGAAGAGAAAAAAAAAATGGGTAATTATAGAATCTACTGGCCTCTGGTGATTGTAGGAATTTTAACTTATAAATCTATCAGTGGGATAGTTGTCAATCAGATACTTTCTCTAAAATTTGAAAGGAATCAAATTCTAACTATGTTGGACAATGAGATGCTACACTCGTGAGAAATCAGGGACAGAATCTTGTCACTACCAAGACGTGGATGGAGCAAAAATGCTCACGCTGGTATGTAGGGAGATGAGGATGAAATAAATGCAAAGCAGAGAAAGAAACTAAGTGGTCCAGAGAATGAGATGTAGTGCCTGATGATCTTTTAGATTATATGAGGGTTGATTTTTATAGTCTATAACTGGATCTCATAGGCTCTTTCTATGTTATTTCAATAAATTCTATTTTAATTAGTGTGTATGGGTTTTGTTATATGCAACAAAATGAATTTTGAGAAAGCTAGTTATCATACCAGGACCTTTCTGAACTCTACTCTTTGCAAGTCTAGATGACTGTCTAAGTGGGACTAGAAAGGGACTCTAATATCTTGAAAATATTAAGGGAACATCTTACATTGGAAGAAGAGAGTAAATGGGAGTCCTGACTCAACCAGCAGTACAATTTTCCTCCTAATACTTCACACGAAGCTTGACAAATAAGTGATCAATGTATTTCCATTTGTCCCTTGAGTGATTGAAAATATCATGTTGAAATGAAAAACTACAGAAGTTACTAGAGCTTATATCTACACATGAAGAGAAATATCCACAACATAGACAAGTTCTATGGAAATAGTTCGACTTTATAACCACTTGAGTAAGGGATTAGACTCTTTATTCATTATGACTGGGAGCTAGTATGTTCTAGAAGTTAGATTATGTTTAGTGGTTGCACAACACAATGATGGGGGCATGTAGCAGTCATTTCCTTCTAGGCATCACAAAGGAGTAGTTGAGGTAATTCCTGGATTAACTTTTATTTCAAGTGGTGATCATGTGCTTTTCAAAATATAATGTTGGTTGGTCCTCTTGTAAGATTTGACCCTTTGTAGGAAGCATGGATTGGAGGGCAAGTTAGATTTTTCCCTTTTTTGATTCTAGAAATGTCCTCTTGGCTTTTGACTTCACCACTGACAATGATCTTAGTGTTAAAAACATCTTCAAGGTCTCATATTTAATTGTTCATACTTGCGTTAACACTTTTTTGATATGTTTTTGAAAATAAAGAAGATTCAGATCAGGTCATTGGGCTCAGCAAGTGGGTACTTTGTCTTCTAGGTCTTAGATTCATGAAGTGATTCCATGATAAGTGAGACCACAACTCTGAAACTCCTTTTATATCATGGTTCAATGTGACCATCTTGCTATTTCCAATTGTGAATCCTGAGTTCGAGAAGGACCAACAGATTAGACATACTCTCAGCATCATCTGTCTTTACTTGAACGGAGTAAAGGTCTCAATTCCTCAGTAGCAACACTTAGAGAAGTCTATCCTATTTGTTCAGATACTCTTCATAAAATCTTCTGTTTCACTTTCACAATCTGGGAAAGAATTGGTAACACATAAGGAACATACATACCTACATTCATTCATGTATATAGAGAAAAATATTAACAAATGATAAGAATAAATTGGGCTCTTTTTCTTCCAAGTTTTACAAAACGAGTATAAATTTCAGTCAGGAAAGTAATTTAAATATAAAATAAAGGACAACTTTGAAAGTTACAGAAATATCACTATTCACATTTTAAATGTACTTCCAATATTATTTTTTTTTGTTTGTTTTTAAATTAGAAGGACACAGTTTTGGAGATATAAACCAGAAAGAACAAAAAGTTCTATATTTTCTAGTACCTTGATTTACTCAGTAATTGTCTGGTTTTCATTGGCATCAGTGTACTATGCATATGAATTTCCCCATGACCTTAAACATTGTTTATGACCTTCAATTTATGAGATGCATAAAGGAATGCTCTGACTGAAATAATATTTTACTTCATTTAAGCAGAATATTTGTTGTGTGATTATCTGATTATCAGCAATACATCCAATCTTTGCAAAGTTTGGTTTCTTCAGCAGTTGAATGTAAATATTAACGAGTCTGGCAAATATCAATTTAGGTAACATATATAAAATTTCTTTTAAATGTACAGTAATATTTTTATTATTTTTGTCATAAAGTTCATGGATATCCTTACAAAGTATCTTTATCCTCCTTATTGGGCATGAATTGAGACTTTCTTTTACTACAAGCAGTGACCACTTTTTTTGATGAACCCTTTTTATGTGACTTCAACAGGACAAACCATGCCTTTATGACTTGCCCAGGTTATTTTTTCCAGTCAGAATTTTCTCCCTCCACACCCCTCCCAACTTGCCTCTCATATGCACATAATTTTACTAATCTCTTGTCCAGCTAAATCCCCACCTCTGTCAAACCTTTACTAGCAACTCTACAGAAAGAGCAATCCATCATCTGTGCTCACTTTCCTTAAACTATATTGTAATTAGTTGATCTGTCTCTTACCAGATCATTGTTTCTTGACTGTTGTGTCAAGATTGACAGATTTAACACAACCAATTCCCTGGACCCAAATGCAAAGTTTATTTTTGCTACAATGGTGTACACACCTTTATTAATGTGATTTCTGTCAGAAGGTACAATGAGCATCTGTACAATGTGGTAGATATTTGCTGCAAGGAAAAGTAAGAATTGATAATAGCAGGCCAGGAATGAGTAAAGATCAGAATTTTATGAGAATTCAGTCTAATTCTGCTCCAACAGTCAAATTATTTTGTGATTAGTGAAGGAAATGTAAATACACACCCACATTTTTAGTATTTAACAGTGTATCACAAACACAAAGAGAATCAAGAAGCACTGTTTAATGCAAGAAGCATTAAATTGTGAAGTTCTGTGGGTGTCTAGCTGTATTTTTCTTTAAAAAAGTGATTCGTTAGAATAGAATTTTTTGTCTTTTTTACCACATGATTATGATTTTAATTAATTGATTTTTTATTGATTACATACACATATATTTTGCATTGTTTTATATTCCAAGGTTCTCTAACCACCATGTCACCCATGTGCTGTTATCTTAATCTCTTGTGTTCATTCCTTTCCTGTAGAATCAAGGTTTTTCGATATAAGTAATTTTTTGGTTAATGTTAAATCTGGCACTTACAAAGCAATTGTCAGTGATTGAAGGTGTGGGGGATCATAAGACAATGAGTCCAGTTCATTTTATGGTTATGGTTCTTGAAATCAGATACATCATGTGCTCAAATTCAACTTTGCTTCTTACTACCTATGTGCTTCTGTTACTTTACATCTCCAAGTCTAAGTTTTCTTATCCTTAAATGAGGTTAATAGAACATACCATTTGGGACAGTTTTAGCTACAAGAAACCTTCTGGCAGTAAGAAAAGTGATTATTTCACATTGCAAGAAGTTGAAAGGCATAGTGGATCTAGGATTGTGAGACTCGATGACTCAGTAATATCCTTACAACTCATCACCATCATCTTTAGGGTTCACTATTTTTAAAGGGGGAAACAGATGCTGTGTATTCCCATATCTCTTGCTTATGATTGAAGAAGTTTTATGCATAGACCACTGACTGGATTAGCAGTTTATTCCCAAAATAATGACTGGTAATGAGAATGGAATTACCATGATTTGTTCTTTCTATTCTTCTACAGACCAATCATCTCAGGATGACTATATACTGGAAAGTCAACTATAATGACCACAAAGTCAATTTTGTTAAGATACTATTTGTAAAACCCTTAGCTCATTGTTTTAGAGCCTAGTAATGAGATAGTTTGCCTTATTAACCACCTATTAATTTAGATCTGAACTGTTCTCCTCATATTTCTAACTTTAGGCAACATTCCTTGTACATTTCTTCTTTCTTTTACTTAAAAATCCTACTTATCTCTGGTCAAGATTTACCAGGTTTATATCTTACATACACAAGACTTCACAGCAAGTATCTCAAGGTGCTGCTGTCTCTGCCTACCTACCAGTGGTTTCTTGGTATTATAGAATGGAAAATCTCACTTGACCAGAGGAATGTGAATTTTTTTGGTTCATGACCAAGGAAGGAAAGAAGTTTAAGTTCTATGATCCAAAACTAGCTGCTGGTTTAGGTACTTTCACATAGGATTTGGCTGAAGAAAACCTAGGGTATCTTTTTTCCCCCTATTCAACATTAGGTTACCTTGAGCAGGCTGCCTGCTCTTATGGCTCTCAGCTATTTCCTCTGAAAAGTAAGGATGATTTGTTGATTGAAGTGGTAAGATTTTAGAAAGGTAAGCTAAATAGTTTGACTTGGTGAATTTATTAGTTATTTTTCCTTACTGGGTAGCCTCTTTGTGTAGCATGTAAACATGATGGCCAGATGGGCATAGCCTTTTCAAGGGGAAGGTGCAAGACAAACAATGCAAATGACTTGATCTGGGAACAGCTTCCTCTGTTTAAAGAAAAAAGAAAGCATGTTTCTTCTTGTTCTTCTGCAGGAACTTCCCCACCCTTGAAATTTCTCATGACCTCAGTGAAGTCTCCTGGTGTTCAGAAAGTTTCTCTGGTTGAACAGGAACAAGGTAGATCGCTTGGTTTGGTTTATGTGTCTGTGTAGAGAATTCCCCATATTGCCAGCGATAAACAAAGTCAGCTGCTTTTCTGTGTCTTGGTGAACAAAGTGGTATACACATTTACATGTTTGGTAAACTGATGAAACAGACTCAAGAATGAGTACGATTTTCTATAATCCTCTTTTTTTGAGTTTAAGACCCAAACAGTTATTAGAATTGCCTCGCAAAGAATAAAAACTTCCATTCCATGGGAAGTAACATCAAATAAAGTGATTTTTAGGGATCTTCCTTAGAATAATCTAAAAACTAAAACAGACACTGCACATGGCTTTATTTAGGAGCCTGGAAGTTGAACATGGAAGAAGTTCTTAGCTCAACATTCTTCCAGATTGTAGAAACCGGTTGATATTTCCTGACACGGCCTCTTGCCAATCTAACCTCTCTTAGCTAAGCTATTTTAACTCTGGTCTTAGGCTGATATATCTCCTAGCAACACATCTTCTCTTAAATAAAAACAGATCTCCCAGATGGTCTTGTTCACTCTTTCCTTCTATTGACCAACTTTGTTACCAATTCTCATCACTTTCTCAATCTTAGTCATTCTTTTTCCCTTTTATTCTTTTCTTTCAACCTCATTGTTTTACTGTTTTTCTTTATCCTTCCAAGTTGATTGTCTGCGTTCGCACTGTCCAATGTGGAAACCATTAGCGGCATGTGCCTATTTTAATTTATATTAATTAGAATTAAAGAAAACAAAAATATCCAATTCCTCTTCTGTTATATTAGCTACATTCCCAGTTCTCACTATCTGCTCATGGCTAGTGGCACTAAACTGATTGGATGATAGCACTATAGATGATTTCCATGTTCACAGAAAGTCTTGGACAATACTGATTTAAGTCTGCAATTTTTCTACACCCAGAAGTGCTCCTCTCCCTACTTTTGAAATCAGGTTAAAATGGGGCAGAAACCTCCAACCAACAAGCCACATTTAAAATTTTAAAAATTAATTAAAAAAAAGCCAATTCTTAAATGTTATATACTATGTGAGTATATTTATTTAATATTTTTGACACTGAAGTAAGTTATAGAAATGGAAAACAGATTAGTGGTTGTAAGAGGTTAAGGAGATGGTGGGAGGTGAGAAGTGAGAGTGATAGCATATCATGTGGTATCTTTGTGGTGATGGCAGTCTTCTGCATCTAAACTATCAAAAAAGTTTTATAAAAAAATAAATAAACTAGATTTAAAAAAATGTGGCTTCTGCCACCCAGGTTCTTCAGGTTTGTACCACCCATGTGTAGCAGTTGCCAGTCATGCAGTTTAACAACAGGGTTTCTTAACAAGGGAATTCAACAGGAAAACAAAAAGTCCTCAAAAAACCACAACCAAATCCC
Source organism: Uropsilus gracilis (assembly GCA_004024945.1). Taxonomy (NCBI): domain Eukaryota; kingdom Metazoa; phylum Chordata; class Mammalia; order Eulipotyphla; family Talpidae; genus Uropsilus; species Uropsilus gracilis. Next base: position 33,744 of record PVHY01008776.1, on the reverse strand, counting down.
TGGCCATCTCCAGGTACCAGCTTACTTTGTCACCTTGCTGCGGTGCCACACTCTCCACACTGGCCACTCTTCTGCCAGTCACCATGGCTCCTTGCCACCACCAGCTCACTCTTCCAGGGGGCTTCTTTCCTGCCTGGTCATTTGGGCTACTCTTTACCCGCCTGCCATTCTCATGTCTTTCTTCTCCCCAAAAGTCTCTATCCGGTCTCTAGTTTCTGCTCCTTTGCCTTTTGTCTCCTTTTCCCCCCTAAAAGCCAAAGGCTGCAATTTTCCTCTACACACCCTCCAGTTGATACAATCTCTCTTCTGGGTCCACACCTGGAATTTGCAACAAAGTAAAAGAGGCCTCTTTTACCTCTGTGTTTTTCAGACACAGCCAATAGCATCAGTGCCTAAATTTTAATAGTGCCCATATTGGGGTCTCAGTTTCACTTTCACCTGATTTTTTTTTTTTTTTAAAGAGACTAGGTCTCTTTAACTTGCCCAGGGTTGTCTCGGACCCACGGACTCAAGTGATCCCTAGCCTCAACCTCCTAGGTAGATGGGATTACAGGCATGCGCCACTGCTTCTGGGTCCTCACCTAATTTATAACAAGTTTTGCCTTTATTTCTATATAAACATCAGACACTCATTTAAAACAAATATCTGATAACTGTTCATATAACTGGAGTGTATGTTTCTTTCCCTTGCTCATAGCCATATTATAGTTTCTGCAGTCTTTCAGCAGATTAATTGAAGAACCAAGAATTGTCGTCTTTAACATTTTTATTCTAAAAGTGGAATTTATATACGTTATAAAGATATGTGATTTCTCATCATTTAGGCAACCATTAATACAATTCATTGGTGATTATAAAACAGATTTTATCATCAAGAAGCCAATCCCTTATGTTATATCAGCTAGGAGGACTTTTTTTTTAAATGAGAAAATGTAAGAATTGTTGGCAAAAGTGTGGAAAAAAGAGAGCCCTTGCACATTGTTGGTGACAATGTAAATTAGTGTAGTCACTATAGGAAACTGGAAGGAGGGTCCTCAAAAACTAAAAGTAGAACTGTGACACGATTGAGCAGTCCCACTTTTGAGTATATATTCAAAGGAATGGAAATCAGAACCTTAAAGAGATACCTGGGTGCCCACATTCATTTAGCACTGGTCACAATAACCAAGACATGCTAGCAAACTAAATATTTGTCTACTGACTGATAAAAGAAGAAAAAGAAAAAAATATATATTGTATACATTACTTATATGTGAGTGTATATATATCATATATATATATCATTCTACTTTTAAAAAAGAAGGAACTCCTGCCATTTGCAATAATATGGGCAAACCTGTAGGATAGTATGCTAACTAAAATAGCCAGAAACAGAAGGACAAACATGACATGATACCACTTATATGGTGACAAATCTAAAATTGTCAAACTCAAAAAAGCAGAGGGTTTTGGTTGCCAAGGGCTAAGGGGAAGGGAACAGGAGGTAGCAGTCACAGGATGCAAAGTGCTGGTTACACAAGATGAGCATGTCTGGTAGGTACCTACTTTAGAGCAGGGCCTTTGCAATATTGTATTTTATATTTAAAATATTGCTTAGGGTAGATCTACTCTTATCACAAAATAGCAAAAACAGCAGCAGCAGCAGTAGGAGAAAACAGACATTTTTGTAATCTCGATTGTGGTGATAGTTTCATGGGCAGATGCTTATCTCCAAACTCAAGAAGTTGCATGCACCTCATTAATTATGCAGAAATTTTGTATGTCAAAGAATTATTTTTTCTAAAGGCCAATTTCAACATATTTGTCTGTTCCATGTGGTTCAGACTTAACTTTCCCATTTTGTTTCTCTTCTTGCCTTTTGGACCCTGATGACTCTGATCTTGACTTACTCTTCCCATTTGCTTTTTGTCAACTTCTCGAGGGAGGAAGATTGTCATTTTTTCAATCGAGTCTAATCCTTATTGCAGCTTATTTTGTCTCCATGCTAATCTTACTAAGTGGATGACTCATCTGCATTGATGCCAATATATAATCATTCCTTGCACCCATGTTTTGCTTTATCATTCTGATCCTGAGGACACACTTGGAATTTTAGGATATTCTGCCTATTTCTCTACTAGCAAACATGAGCTTTAATTTTTTTCTATTTGCCTTAAACTAGCTTGGAGAGATTGGAAAGAATAAAAGAAGAGGTTTTTTTTTGTTTTTGTTTTTGTTTTTTTTTTACTTTCAAGGGGGAATAAGAGATAGTTAAGAAATAAGAGCCAATGGTTGGCAAAGAGTTAATGAGTGCTAAAATCCAAGAACTGTCAGAAGTAAGAGAAGGGTTTGGATTTCTTCATTAAAGAGGTCGAAACTGCCTCACAGGGGAACTTGGATCAAGAGCTGAAGCTGCCAGGGGAGGTATCACTGTTGGTGAAGTAGGGCAGGTGACATCAGACAAGAGTTCCTGGGACATGCTTTTCCTTCACACTATTTGCTCTCCTTCATTTCCTATTGACAGCCATGTCCCCATTTGGATCCTGGGTGTCTGCATGCTTCATTCTGATGCTTTCTTATCTCTGGTTTCACTTGGTGGCTGGTAGTAGAGACCATCACAGGGAGCTTAATTTGCATTTATTCTTTATTTTTATTTTTTTGGCCATATAGGAAGACACTTATATACTTAAATGGGGATAACAGTCACTCATTCTAAGAGTGGAGTTTAAGTCTGTGGTTAATGGTGCCCACATTTCCCAAAGATGAAAAAATGCCCTTTTTTCCTCCCCTGGGGCTTTTGTGATCTTGTTTTGAACCAATTCTGTTAAGTTCATATTTTTTTTTTCATGTGAGATTCTTTGGTATAGATAAGTATCTATAGATGCTATTTTAAGAGTTTATAGATGTTATTTTTCAGATGGAAAAGCTGTATTTTCAAGTTGGGAAATAATGAACTTAGGATATAAGCTCCTCCAGCATTGAGGCTGTTCTTTCTTTTTTTTTTTTTTTTAAATCCTCTGTATCATTGTTGTTCCTGGAAAATATCAGGTTCTCAGTAAATGTTTTCTGGGTGAATATTTAATGAATGTATCTGAGACAGCAGAAGCAATATGCAGGGTGTGAGCACAGCTGAGCTGAGTGTGCAAAACTTCATCCCTTCACAATGATTTCAATTTCTTCTATTTGATCTGAAATGTCTGATGTTTAAGATTATGTTCTCAAGTTTTGCAAAACGTCCTTCCCTGGCTCTTATATACATCTTCAGTATGATTTCATGGCACTTTTTCTACTTGAAAGCCCCAAACATATTGCATTTTTGTGACTTCTTTTTATTCTGTTCTTCCCTATAGTGTTGAACATTTTTTAGGAAATATTTCTTCTTCATTACTATACCCAATACTTGGCCCAGTACCTGACACACAGTAGGGACTAAATAAATGCTTAGCGAATAATGATCACAGAATCAGATAGAACTGTGTACCCTGCTGATGCTCCTCACAAATCCCCTTGGGCTCTGTGCCTTAGCTCCTGGGTATTTTGTCCCTAACAACTCACACCATCAACCACTTGACAGGACTTGAGCCAGTGAACAATCTTTGCCCAGACCTTCTAAGAGTCAAAAATGCTTGGTTGTTTACATTCCTCTGGGGGCATCTTGGAGCTAGTGTTTTACTGTTCCCTTGCTTCGAAGTGGAACAAACCCTGCAGCATTATTTATCCTCTAGAACTCCCCACAGGTTCAGTTTGAGGCTGGAACTTTGCCTGCACTTACACCATGCTTGGCTTCTTCCCTTTTCCTGTACTGACATCCCCACCCTTACCAATATCTCTGGAGACTACGTCTTCAATAAATCTCCCAGCAAGAATCCTCATCTCAGCTTTTGCTTTTGAGAAACCTAACAGCTTTGTTGATTCAGAATGTTGGAATAGGGCATGCAAGTTGCTTTGCAATTTATACTGAAATAATAGAAATGCTTTAAACACCCAGGTAACATCAAGAAATATTAGAGCTAGAGCTCTTATAATGATTTTCCAATCCCATTTTTATGATATGAAATACCTCTTATGGAGAAGCATATCCATTGATAAATATATTGGTAGAAAGGAAAAAAGAAGTGTGTGTTTCTAAGAAGAAAACCAGGAAGCCAGCTCTGATATTAAATTGGACCTCTTGCCTATTAGAGCTGAAGAGATGGACCTTAATGTATGAGTCACAGAGAAAACACAGCTGGAATGAAGCAAGGCATTCCAGCACATTTGAGAATGTCATTAATTCATTTCTGAATACTTGGGAAAATGTAGTGAACTGTGTATCACAGTTGTACCTCTCTGACGGCTATTTCCCATTTCACTTCTTTCCCCATTTTACAACTCTCCGTATCTGTTTCTTTCACTAGGCTAAAATAGCTGGTCACTTTTCCTTCTATCTCCTGTGACTATGGTTGCAACATGATCCAAGGTGCCAACAGACACAGCTATCACTGGGAAATGTGACTTTCCTAGTGTTTGTGTGTATTATCTAAGAAGAACAGATCACTGATGTTTTAAAAATATCGTAAATATACAACAAATGAAACTGGAAAGCATCATTTCAGCAGCTAGATTAGTGTCAGGAGCTGACATTGTTCCTGGAGGAGGGGAAATCACTAAAATAAATTGACCCATGTCCAAGTATCTCTGCACTGCACAGGCGCTGGGCGAATGACACTTGGGGAAACAGTGCACCAGTATCTTTTAAGTGCAAAGTGTCCCTTCTCACCCCCTTGTGCTGGTGACAACTTGACATACAGAAGACATAGCTCTGCATAGCCTATTTAACCAAGGAAAGATGGCCGTCACTTTCTCCCAGTTTTCTTTTAATAGTCTATAAACACGGATGTCCCTGTTAGGTGCAGCTCTTTTTATATTTGAAATCACCGTTAAATTACTCTCCCAAAATACCATAGAACAGCCGCAGACCTCACTGAACATAAACTTTATAAGCTCTTCCTCCCTCCCTGGAGCTTTCCTCTGCTTAGCTGCCTTCCTCTGACTCTGAGTGTGTAATCAGTCCCAGTCTCCTGCTGAGCAACGTCAGGAAAATGGCAGTTCTCACTGAGAGACAGTAGAGTCGTTCACAGTCATGGAGCTATTGAAACATTGACAGATATGACAGACATTTCCAAAGCTGTGTGAAGCATTAATTTTAATGTATGCTGTGTGTCCTTACTGAGTAAATATTTATTTGACTGTGAAACATAGGAGAGGTAGTTATTTCTTTCCTTCAGATACAGTGCCTGGATGAGGTGCAGCCCGTTTTCTTGAGGGGGCTCAGAACTCAGTTGTGGAGTTTAGAAAAAACATGGGAAAGAAAAGATGCAAGAAGCAAGACCTTGACTCCAGAGTCCAACTTTAATAGTCTTCTGGGATTTGTCCAAAGTGTTGACTTTGGTGACATGGCGAATGTGTTGGTTCAGCAACTCACAAGAATCTCTCTTAGTTACAAAATCATTTCTAGGAAGCCTGAGTCAACAGTGAGATCTTATCTGAAGACATGAAAACCTGTTGGACACTATTTTCTTCTCCAGGCTTCTCTTCTGCATCTTCTGTGATCTTCTCAGGCCACCTCTTCAGTCATGGACAGGTCAGTATACTCAGCAGGCCTTTCTGAGGCCATCATCTCTTCAGAGGTACTGAAGATCAGTTTTCTCTCTAAACACAATGATGGGAAGAAGCTAGACAGTTGTAGATTGGGTCACAAAAATGATCACTGCACACCTGACAAGGCATAGTTATTTTTTACAGGTACTATCTCAGCCAACCCCAAAAACGCCTGACTAGGCATTTTGTTGGAGAAAATGAATACACGAAGACTATATAATAATTTCTCCTGATTAGCAAAATGGCAGGATTGGGATATTGATATGGGTCTTCCAAATCTAAGATCTGGGGCTGCATCTACTACAGTGCAAGACAGAGCATGGCATCCATAAAATCATTTGGTAAACCTTGAATCTTTATGAAAATTAGCTACTGCTGTTGTGGATGGTGAAAAATGTGCTTGTTAGTTTCATCTGGCTGGTCAGTCATCCAGAGCTTTTCTAATGAGGCAATGAACCCAACAGGGTGAGGTGATAAGCTGCCAAACCTTTCACATCAACTTTGTGTGCACTAATTAAACATCATGCCTGGATAAATGGCCCAGGATAACAAAGTCCACAGCTTCTCACAGATGGTTCTGGGAAGTCACATGGCTGATTGGAGAGAATTTGGGAATGAATGAGATGCAACCCCAAACTTCCTCCACTGGCTCTATATAATCAGGTACATTCACCTGTTTTTGCATTAGTAGCAGGTAATATCAGGTGGACCGCAGAAGTCAGTTTCCCATTGGTGAGTATCTGCTAAGTATGTGTTGATTTAATTTTAATATCTAAGAAGAATGACCTATATTGGCTATGAGATCAAGTTATAAAGTACTAATCCATCATAAGTAAAATTTTTTTACTGGAACCTATGCTGTTTGTCTTGGCAAACTCTCTTAAATATCTTTTGACCTTTTACAAAATGTTTCATTTGTTAAGTTTACTTTCTCCAATTCTTTGTATTCAGTAGAACTTCTTTGGAATTTTTCCCTCATAAAATTTTGCACAGGGGAGGCAAATGTGCACATTTAAACTTACTAGGGAATCAACAAATTTGCAAGTTATGCAAGATATTGGGCATACATAATCTGTTACAGCATTAAGGTAGACTCAACTTGGCTTGAGTTGAACTGATTGTCAACTCAAAACATTTCTAAATGTGGTGAAAAGAAAATTCACTTTTTCTGTTCAAATTCTGCAAATATAGAAAAATCATTTTTTTTCACTTTGGCAATTTGTGGATACATAATTGTGACTTTTTTATGTTAGAGAAATGGTAGTTCTCCTGTGGAGTACCTGAAAATTCACAATTGGAACAACAATTACTTCTTCAAAGCCTTGAGTTTTCTAGTTACCCAAGTAGGAACATATTAACTGATGGCTATGTGAAGAAGGGTCATCTACAGTCTCCAACTATTGTGGTTCAAGATTTGTAGACTCAATAGTTCCATCCCAGTAAGCCATTAAAGCCAACACTAAAAGCAAAGACCTGGTATAAGCAGATCATGATCTTATTTAGATCCCAGGCTCTTATCCTGCTATAATTTTGATATTTGGGGCAAATCTTTATTTACTTGATACCATGCTGACAGTTTTCACATATATTATCCTGTTAATGCTTAAAAAAAAATAACAACTGTAGGAGTGGACTATTTTTAGCATTTTACAAGTAAAGACATTGACCCCTTAGAAGATTTAATTGATTTGCTCAAGGTTGAAGCATGGATGTGAACCCAAGATTTCTAGATTTCAGTTCTATACTTTTTTATTGTTGATGTCGTATGTATAAACTGTTGCTTAGAAGACATCATGTGTTGAACAATGAGGAAACTACCAAGTCATTCTGGTTAATCTTGTCCATCAGTCAGCTTGAAGGCATCCTTGTAGTCTGCATCCTCAACATTTAGCTTGAAGGTAATGAAGCATGATGACTCCCTAATAATGCTTCTACCCATAAAATTCTTTAAATTCGACCATAGTAAATGGTGAACTATTAAAAAATTACAGTATTTGGTCATTTATTTGCTTCACATAATTGGCCTAGGACTGATGTTTAAGGTGACACTAGGATCAATGAAAATCAAAATTCCATGTCCTAGAGGAGTCATACAAAAATCATTATGAATCTGGAATAAAATTAAAAATTTAAACTTATTTGTAGAGATAACTGTCCCCTGAAAGACTTGAGAATAAGGTAAATGTCTCTTTTTGTGAGGGAGCTAAGAGGGGTTTCAGAAGAAAGGTAGAAGAACCTTTCAACCTTGATTTCTATAATATAAAGATGGGCTGCTTGATGAATGTATATGCAGTTGCTTTCTATAGCTGAATTTATTTAATTGTAAAAAAATGAACAATTTGGTTCTTCAACACTTCATGGCTGACTTAGGTTGAAATCATTGTAGTAAGAGACCAGTGTTTCTGCCCATCAAAAGGAAGAGTCCCAAAAGTCGAAGAAACATGTTTCTGCTGAATAATTCAATGCTACAGGACCCTTCCTCTACAGTAGAACGTGTGGTGACTCAACCATTATGCTGCATTTTGTGGAAAAAAAAATGTGGTAAGAGTTGAATAACTTAGAGAGTTGAGTGGCAGAGAGACCTTATTTTTGGAGGCCATGTGACATGAATTAAACTTCACTTCATTGCAGAAGAATGAATACCAGGGAAAGTAATGCAATAGACCAGGAAGATAGCATGTTGAACTCCTCTTCCTGGAACCATTCCCAGAACTTTCACTGCTCACTATTCCCTGATGACTCTCAAATTTATATCTTTAACTCAGAGCTTTGCAATGAGCTCCAGACCCAAATTTCAACTGCCTGTTCAACAGTTCTGCTAGCTTGTCTTGTATTTTCTTCCTTCTTAATTCTAACTAGAGCCATTCTAGACTTTTCTTGCTCCCTTCTTTCCCACATTTGATCAATCGTTATATTACGTTATTCCCACTTTGAGTATGTTAATCCTACATTCAGAATCAGTTCTTCTACTTCATTTCCCACTCATTACCACCACCCTGGATTTTTCTTGCCAGGATTATTTCAAACATTTCCCATATCCCTACTTCCAGATGGTCCTCTCTCCAATCTCTCATACACTTTGCTGCCAGGATTTTCTTCCTTAAAAAAAGTGCCACAATGTTGATTCCCTGCTTAACCATCTCCATTGTCAGCAGGATAAAGTTCAAACTCGTTCTATAGTTTACAAGGTCTTTCACAATCTGGGTCCCATCCAATCTATCTTTCCAATCTCATCACTTGCTACACCCCTCAACCACACAGGCTACACAATCACGAAACTGAACTGTCACGAAAGTTCCCTTAAGATATGGCATGCTTCCTTAATTCTGCTAGCCTTAATTCTGCTAGTCTGCATAAGTTTTTCCTTTGCTTTATAATCCCCTCTGTACTTCCCTCCAGAAAAGTACATCCCCTAATCATCTTTAAGAATACCACAGTGATTGATTATAGGTGTCTTTATTGACCATTTATTGTTTCAGGAACTATCTAAGTATGTGGTATGCATCATCACAATTAACCTTTCAACAATTCTAAAATGGGGGTACTATTCACATTTTAGACAGGAGGTAATTGAGATTTAGAGAGCTTGGGTTATTGCCAAATTAACACAGCATTTCCAGACTCCATATTTTAATATTCTAATCTCTGCAACATAGTGCTCGAAAAATGAAGTGAATGAACAATGAAAGAATGAACAAATAGTACATGAAGATTGCAGACTTTGCTTTTGGAAAAATCAGAGCATGAATTATATAGGTTGAAGATACTGGCCCTCATTTTTGTTTACACCAAAGAGGATTGTAAGAATTGTAAATTCATCACTGATGACTCTTCTCTGAAGCTTCTATGATTATTGCCTAACTCATCCCAGGCAAGGTTACTAAGGTGTTCTGCTATCTTCCTGTAATTTCATGTCTACAGTTTTGTTACTGATTCAGTTAGCAATATTGGCTTACGTGCCTCTCCTCACCAGACAATAAGCTTCCAGAGAATCAAGACTGTTTTATTCCTCTATGCAGCTTCTGCAGTACCCTACATGATATTGGTATAGATTAAGTCCATGATAAATCTTTCTGGAATAAACAGATAAAAAAAGCTTAACAACCTTGCTTTAGTGTAAAAATAGATATTATAACTACTATGATACAAGGATATTTATGTTTGTATTTCCCCTCAATGAACTTAGACCTCAGAGTGAATGTAAGTTGGAAGCTAGGATTCTGATGTTTCTGTGCCTCTCCAAGTTGCCACCTACCTCTTCTAGTGGGAGTATCTTGCCATGTTGATTCCATGTCTAGAGTTTTAGATACAGTTTATTTATTTTTTAATATAACATGGGCTCTGAACATATGTTAATGTTTCTCTGGCACTCAATTGTAATACTGGTGGTCTAGTCTAACACTAAAGGAAAGTAGGTTTGTTAATCTTCTAGAATTGTTGAAGAATTATATTGCAGAAAACTTTAGGATTTAAGAGATTTTGGAGAGTAATTTTATCTTTACTGTAATGAATTATTTCTGAAAACTAACACCGGACACTGGACTTCAAACTAGCTGTAACTCTGTTCCTATCAAGTGCTAGAATTGATGTGGAAAGAATATTCATGTAATAGCTAAAGAAGGTGACTTCTAGATTTTCCCCTTTGATCTATAATTTGTCAAAATGACACATGGCAACTAAACTATTTTTTTTTTGAGTTTATCTTCCCACAGCTGTGTGACTGGCATGCTCTCTTGTTGCTTAGCCTGATGCAGGTTGCTTAAGCCAAGCTAAAAGTAGAGAGTCAAATACTAGCAATCAGAAAAGGCTGTTAATGCCTTGGGTATATGTTCAGAGTTGATAGGATAACAAAATCCATGTTGGGAAGGTGAGTTGTCATGGTGGTGATGGTTGGGAACAATGATCAGGGTTTAAGTCAGTGATAGGAGGGCAAAAGATAGATTCTAGAGTTCACAAATTAAGTTATACTCTTGGGAATAGAGATAGGATGAGAGAGGTATAAGCTGGTAGCATACCAACATAGAACGTATATGAACTTGGGCCATGGCTGTGATTTCCTTGGAAAATTAGTTTTATTATTTAAATATAGGTGAGTCACCTTGAGACCTGCCCCTGCCAGCCAACACATAAAATAGCTCAATAACAATAACTTACTGCCACCTCCACCCCAAATCACTACAAATTTAACTCCAGAAAACTGGAAAATAATGTGAATTTTTACTATCTTTTCATAAAGGGCTATATCAGGAAGTTTACACATTATAATATTAAGCAAAGCATATTAATACTTTTCTTCATTCAACCATTTATCCAAACACATGGAGAAAAAATTCCTTTTACCATTTCCTATTCAATATCTGATTCTCACTCTAGTTCTGATCCTATCTCTCTCCCTTGCCTCCATTTCCTTTTTCCCATTTAAGAGGAAGCTCCTCTTTCTTTATTGTGGGACTATTCTTTAAACTATCCAGTCCAGAGCAGGATTCTAGTGAGCAAATTTCTCTGTCTCTGTGTAGATGACTGCATCAGATCCTCCTTTTGAAGATTCAGTGAAACCCTAATGCCAATTCTCACAAGACATGGTTCTTCCAAATTATCCTGACATTGGAAAAATTTAGGGCAAACTGAATTTCCAAAGTGAAGACATGTAACCTCAAATGGCCTTTCACAAGTGATGGTTGCTTCATGAGAGATTTGCTGTTGACTAATGTGGACAAGATGTGGTTTTTGCAAAGTCCCTACCACCAAACTGTCTGAAGACACTTTATGGTCCTGCTGAAGGATTTGTCCCTGTAGCTTCCTCTACAGTGCTTCATAGTAGGCAACAGTGGAGTGAAGAACTCAGTTAAAAGGACAGTATTGGCTTAGGACATTGACCATCTGTTGAAGAGTCTTCAATTTTTTTTCATTGGCACTAAAAATTAGTTCTAGCATAAGAATGAACTTAAGTGAATAAATCACAATGACACAGGTTCATTTAGTTTTTCAGAGATCACCTTGAGAAACTGTCAGCTTATTGAAATTGGGATATTCAAATGATATTATAAATAGTAAATACATGTATTTGGAGAAATGATAATATCTACCAAGAGCTTTAAAAATGATTAGATCCATTACTGAATATCTGTCTAATGAAATAAACTTCAATGCTAAAAGTCTAAAAAAACTTTATGCATAAAGTTGCCCACTCTAACGTTGGTAAAAGCTGAAAGGACTACTGTATTAAGGAAAATTTATAAAAATTATGATAGCAATAATCAACAATTAAAAAGCGATTAATCTGGTACCAGTTATAATCCATGTTATAATGTTCAATATGAGAGGCATATTGAAAAGTAACATGCAAAGCTATGTGTCCAATATGAATAACTTGTTAAATATGCATAAACATATCTTTAATTTATATTAGTGATATATATACTGTCATTGACTTGAACTATAGAATTTCCCTATTTTCTTTCTCCTTTTTTTACTATTTACCAATAATTCTAGAAAATATTATGCTATAAATACCACTTACTTCTTTTCCAATGATAATTGTAAAGGTTGGCAGAAACATTTCCATATAATTCCAAATAGAATAGTGGCTTTGGGCACTGAAATCTATTATGACAAACACAAATTTTTTCTTCTTTTTTTGGTTTCACTCTCCTTATAATGACATCTCACAATGCAATTTCTAGCATCGTCAGCTGTGAGATTGTTGTAATCTCAAGGAATGCATGCTGGTCTTAACAACCATGGCAACAGACTTTGTAAAATGTTAAATGGAATGTGTCTGATTAAGGATCTGCCACAACTCAGTTCAGTTTTATTCTTACTCTTTCGGTTGATGATGGAGTTCTGTTGGGAAAGGACACAGTGGTGTCAATGGAGAATTGCCACTTATTCCTTCATGGTCTTATTTTCTTGAACCTAGATTTTCTTCCCTTTAAAACAAGGATAGAAATACCTACATCAGAGAGCTGTTGGCTAGAGTCAATGAGGCAGAGAATGTACAAAAAACTCCATGCAAACATAAGACAAGTAGTTCTGTGTGTAAGAAAATGATGCCGACTGGGTGTTGGGAAAAATTGACTTGTCCTGACTCAGTCATTTTCTGTCTTAGGCTTCAGAAGATTAATCGGCATTTCTCATGTTCACTTGTTTCTTACTCGCTTTGCAAAGTGATTATAAAGGTTGAAAATATTATTTGTTTCAAAAATATCTCACATGAAGCCTTCAGAATTAGTGGTCACTTTTTTTTCAGTATTTATCAAACGTAAACTTGATTTCTATTCCCTGAATATGCTCCAACTCTTCGCATTCACTTGATATGAATAATCAAGAACTCTTGATGACAGGCTATGGATATGGCTAATAGTTCCCTGGATTCCTGTTTAATAAGTTCTGAAGAGCATGCTCAACTAAAGTTATCCTCTTTGCAGAGATAACTTGTGCTTCACATTGTTATATTTGGAATAGAGTTTTAACGTGAGTTTGAACTTGGTTGAATTTGCTGTAATTGTAATTAACTACAAAGATTTTGATACAGGTGCTTTTCTTGATCTAGTAAATTAGTTATTTAAAGATTTTTGTTAATGATTTATAAAAATTTCTCCTCGTGGAAACTTTGTCCTTGATTTCTAATAACTTAATAATGCAACCTTCTTAATGATGTGGAGATTTTTCCTGGGCCATTAAAAATGACCATGCTATTTTGGTTTAATGAGATATTACAGGAGTTGTTTTGCCATGGTCTTCACAGAAAGGATAATCTTGAAGTATATCCAATTATAAATTCCAAAATCTGCAGTCTCAAGGGATACTTCTGGGATACGGGTAACTGTACCTTATGTAGGCTGTTGATGTTATTTACACATTGTCAATCTCTAAATGATGACTAATGGATAGAAGTGTTGCTTTAATAATTTAATTTCCTATCTTTGTCTTGGGTGAAGCAGAACTCGAGAATTCTTACCATCTGAAAGTTCTTTGCCTGGTAGGTTGAGGATTGAATGAAATCTTCCTAGTACATGAGTTCTGTGAAGAAGGATGATTGACAAAGACTGCTTAGTATATTCTAGTCCATTTAAGTACAGAATGTACTCAGTTTCAAGGTGATGTCAGAACTAATTGGATTACAGAGAGAATTTGAAAATGGATTTGCAATGCATCTTGTTCAGTTTTCTGATTTTAATAAGAACTCATCTTGTTATTAGAATGGCAGAATTTGAAGCCTTAGAAAGAAACCCTGTGATTCTAATATTGAAATATATTACATTGGAGAACTACATAACTAGTTGGTAACCTATGCATTAAGGAACAATAGGAGAACTCAAAAAGCAACAATAGTAGAACATTTTAAGTGTTTTCTTCTAGGACTTCTCTCCCCTATCTAGCAGTGAATTCTGAATTCCTTGTTGGCTTCAGAATAGGATTTTTTGTCCAACTAGAAGCAAATGTTCTGTTTTGAAATTTGGGTAGAAAGTTACTGGTGTGAAAGTGTATCTGATGGAAGAATGACATCCATTTTCTTGCTGAGCATTGCAGGACTTCTTGACTGGCTTTCAGGTGGTAAAGAACATTACAGTTGTGAAGCTCATCAAAGAGCACTAGGAAATCATGATTAATTTCTCTCCATTTTACACAGTAGAAAGAACTCTGCTATCAGGAACACTGATGACAACATAATAATGATAGTAATCTTTGCTAAATCTATTAGTAACAAACATACACTAAGTTTTCAATAAATATAAGCCTATGACAATCATTATTGTTTTTTGTTATCATTATTATATTGTCAAAAATGTTCCTGAAGGGATAATATTTGTAATTAATATATGTATATATAATTAGTACATGAATGTGTGTATATGCCTACATGTATATAAATATACACAGATCTGTATATACTTATTTAATTCTTACATTAATCTTGTAAAATGTTATTACATGTATCCCAATTTTACAGATGAGGAAAAAGAGTGGTTTAATCAGTAACCTCTCAGGTTAGTGAGAAATTTAATAACTTGTACAAGGAAGAATACACAGCTCATAACTGGTGAGACCAAGAAGTGAACCCAGGAAAAATGTCTCCAAAGTCTGAGTTCTGATCTCCATGAGCACTTGTTCAAGAAAGAATGCAAGAACAACTAAGACTGCAGAGTATTTCTTATTTCTTTCATTAATATTTATTTGTTACTGTTTTGCTATCATTCAGTGGAAAGTTGGGTAAAAGGATAAAACATTTAAAGGAGAAAAACACAAAATTGAATAAAATGTTATCCATTAATATTTTCCTGAAAGATTAGAAAAAAGACCATATTTTAACTAAATGGTCTCACTAATATATGGGATATAAGAAAAATGAACAAAAGGTCAGGAAGAAAAGTCAGAACAAGCTAACAACCAAACTAAAGCACACAACTGGTGGGGGGAGGGAGAAGAGAGAGTTGTCAGGGAGGGAAGGTGGTGGGTGATCCCCAGAATATACAAAGATGTGAAATATAACTATAAAAAGGCCATATTTTAGATGCAGAACCCATCAATCCAACTCAGAATAAGTTATTGTTCAGTGGGATCACCATTTGAGAACCACTGAGATGTAAAAAAGTCAAGTTTGAGGTTAAAAACACTTGAATTTGATATATTTTGATTTTTTTTTATTGTTATATGACTGTAAGCATTGTTGACCAGAAAGAGATTGGGAAATAGGGTGAAATGTCTCTAGCGCACACCGAGATGTCCTTGCCAGCTTGTCTTGACTCACACAAACTCTACCCACAGCCTGGATTGAACCTTCCCACCTTGTATGTCTAGCAAATCCTGCACAATTATTTAGTCCTATCTCAAGTCCCAACTTCTCTGTGAGACCTTACCTGGCCACATCATTTCCTCCTCCCTAATTCCATCAACATTACTATGCAGATGACAACTTGGGAGTTTTCCAAGTTGTTTTATGTATAATTTCAACAGATTTTCAGTTCAGAGGTAAACATCTCTATATGAGGGGCCAGATCTTTTTCATCTCTCACTTTGTTTGGTACAGGTGTGAAGATGTTTAATGGTAGATGGTACTGAGAAAATAGAATGGCATTGCCTTGAAGCTGGGTCTCCATTCATAGGTGAAAGGACTATACATAACATCAAGGGAGACAGAAAAGAAACATTTTTAAAGTTTGTATAACAGAAAAAATGCTTTTAAAAATAACCATAAATACCTGTTAAAGAGGATATTTTCTATTCAGTGGAAGACTGAGCACCATGCTGAGTCTGACTGTGTAAGATGGCAAGTAGGAACTCTGGAGAGCTGGCTTGTTCTGCATGATAGAGGGGCAGGATTGGAGTACTCAGGGGCAGTTCTGGAGGGAGGTAGGAATGAAAGGGAAAGGAGACAGAAGTAAAAGAGCCTGAGGGACAAAAGTCATAGAAAGGGGCTCTCCTAGAGTTGGGGTGGCCAGAAAGGACTTTCAAAGAATAAAATGTTTATTCTGAGATTTTCAGTTGTTTGAGCTAAGATATGCAATCAGAGTCCTGCACCCAATATTGTGTGTGTGGCTATAGGGTGGGTGGGTAGGGGAGGTTATCAAGGTTTTCTTATCTGTTAATTTTTGGGCTTAATTTTTCTTTTAAAGACATGGGCAAAGCACTCAGTGTCACCTCTGATTTCACGTTTTTAAATTGTGGAATAGAGATCACAGGAGGCAGGAGGTTTCTAAATCCTCTAAGAATGTGGGAAACATTTGGAGAAGAATTTGAATTTCCACAAGTCTTTGAGATGGGGGTTATTGAGATGGGCGCCAAACCAAGTGCTAAGATCTTGAGGTCAAATTTCAGGTGATATCAGGATTACCTGTGGAAAGGTTACATTCTGCCCTAGAAACTGTAAGAAAGGTCAAACTTAGTAGTTATAAATTAAGGTCAAGCAGTGTAATAGCAGGGAGGTCAAAATTAGAATAAGAGGATCTTGTTTGTATTTGAACTCTGCAACTTGATGTTTAGGACCTCAGTTTCATCATTTGTAAAATATATCTACCTACCCAGCAGGAATAGAGATAAAGATAGCATATGGTATGTGCTTCATACATGAACAGTTGGGGATACCTTAAAATATAATTGATTCAAATTTCAAATCTGTAAAATGTTAGTTGTCAACACAGAGTACACTATGCTTAGTAATAAACAATACCCAATATTTAATAGTATATTATGGAGAAGGTCTGGAAATTCTAAACACTTGAAGGACAGGTGACACTACCAATGGCCTGAGAGACAAAAATCTCCCAGAAATGAAGTGGCAAACAACAATGCTAAGTTTAAACAGATAATGTACTTATTCTTTATTACTGCTTCAATTTCTTAGTGATAGATGTCCATGAAAATTATTGAACAGCAACTTTCTGAATGAGTGCTAGGAAGCACTGTATTCTTTTGTGATCAATTGCCCTCTGGTTCATGGATGAAACCTGCCTTACAACTACTAAAATGATTCTGAAGCAATTTTAAGCATCATTTAATTGAGTCAAAGGTTTCAAAAGTGAAAGTGCAGGATTTCTTGACACAAGTTCTGATGTGTTCAATCCTACAGCACTTTCTGTCTTGATAGGTGGTAGAGATGCTTTATATTCCAAGCTAAATTTGAGTAACTATTGGTATAATCAAATCATCAAAATGTTGAGTACAAAGTTTCTCAGTACTGCTATAACTCACGATATTTTTACAGTCTAAAAATATACCTTTATATATGTATGAATGTATGTGTACTCTGAGAAGAATAGCATTTCTAGCGGTCAGTTTTATTTATGGTTCTCTGATTATGGCATTAAAATATGAAGGTGTAGAATTAGCAGAGTTGGGCACATGAAATGATCATAGAAATACAGAGATAGGTCTCTGATGAACCTATGTGCCTTATATTTTCTCCCTCCTGCCTGCAATCTCATCAGCCATTCTGCTTTTTCTTTTCTAACCTCCAAATGTTTTATTTCTCTATGCTTATAGAGGCACAGACCAACCTCATTTTCTCTATCTAGAATATACCTGCACCTTCATCACTTAGCTCAAATTTCATGTGTTCTGTGAAACTGTCTACCTTTCTTCAAAGAGACCAAACTGCTTTTGCTGTAATTCCAAAAACACTTTGATAACAATCTTTTATAGCACTTAGCATATTGCATTGCAATGGACTGTCTCTCCTAGTCATTTCTATATTGCTATCACCAGGCATAATTCCTGACACACAGTGGAAGTTACATGAACAAATGAACAATGTGAAATCAGGGCTTGAAATTGGGTCTTCTAATTATGATGGCAGATCATGCTCCATTTTTCAGTGCTTGCGATTGGTTCAGCAGTAGAATTTTTCTCCTTAAGACAGAAGTTTAGGTCCTAGTAAGTTGCTTACTGGAACACATGTGCTTGGGGAACAGGGATCTTTTCTGATTTATTTACTACTGTATCGCTGTGTTAGAACAGTATGTGATCTATATTAGGGAGGTAATGAATATTTGTAATATGTGAAGTACCATGAGAAGACATTTGAGTTATTATTCTCTCTGGGCTTTTTAAAATTTAGTGTTATGCCCTCCAGCAAAGGGAGTAGGACATTGGGCAAATACACTAAGATGTTAGGGGGAAAGAGGAAGGCTTTGGAGCATGAGGTCTCTCAAGATGGGCAGGTATGTTGGTGGTAATGAAAAGGAAGTCTATGATCTCCATGGCTTAGCTGATGCTTCCCCATCTTAGAAGGAACAGGTAGATTCTGAAGCAAAGGCTACCTGTTTCACCAACACCACTATCACCCAAACTCTTGGGGACATCAGTGTATCTGAGCTATACTATTTCTTCTTTATCAGAACCATGTAAGTGAAACTGACATTTTGTTTAATAAAGTCAGACTCAGAATCTCCAAGTTTGCCGAGAGGGTGAACTCCAGGTGGGGAGAACTCACAGAACTTGGTTTTCCCGACTCTAGCCTGCAATTTCCCTTCCTCTGCAGACATCTCTGCCATCATCACCCAGTCTGCTTCCCTCATGATATATTGGCTTAAGTCCACACACAAAAATTCATTTCAGTGGTGCCAATGAAGTCGATTGAGATGTGTTTCTTCCACTGGATATCCTGTGCTCAGTTTTTGGGTTTGGCAAAATAATTTTACTTCTATAAGCCTCAGTTTTCTCAGGTGTAAAATGGGGGGTGAAAGAATAGTCTTACGGACTGAACTGTTAGTTACCAAAATTCACATGCTGAGACCCAAACCCTAATTGTATTTGTAATAAACCCTCTAGGGATCTAATTAAGGTTAAATGAGGTCGTAAGTGAGGAAATGCAATCTCACAGTGTTGCAGGTCTCTCTCTCTCTCTCTCTCTCATCTCTCTCTCTCAGATACAATGAGAAGGCAGCCATCTACAAGCCAGGAAGAGCACCTTCACTGGACACCTCATTGCTTGTACCTACATGGCGAACTTTTTGCCTCCAGAACTGTGGGAAAATATGTGCCTGTGGTTTAAGGCACCAGGCTGTGATATTCCATGATGGCAGCCAGGGCAAACTAATAGAAACTAATGAGCAACTGGGGGCACTGATGAGGATCAAGCTATACAGCTTATAGCTGTTGTAGCAGTATCATTCAGCTGAGAAGAATATGATTCAGAAATAGGACTTTTCTAGTTCAGGAGAAAGGAAAGTAATGTGGTCATAGCCAAATTAGAACCCAGTCTGTCAAACAGCCTTTGCTCAGTTCTAGCTTGAGACCTCTCAAGAGCTGTTCCCTTGTGCTGAAATCCTGTAGTCTGTGCCATCAGGATGCAGATCCCAGTGGCAAGAAATCCAGAACCAAGAGAGTGAGACACAGGAACACAAGTGTCTCTGTCTTCTTAAGGCTACTTTATAAGTCCCATTTTTTTCTTTTTGTTTCCTTTTTACCAAGATGAATGACAAGGGGATAGGGGTGTATGTCACCTGCTTAGGGGTGACATTAAGACTTTGTCCTGCATCTTGTCAGACAAAGATGTCACAAGAAGAACATGAATCTAGAAGAGATACATAGGTACTAGAGGGGTGATGGCAGGGATATCTACCATTACCATCTTCCTTTTTAAGCTATACAAAGAAAAGATTGTTTTTTGTATTTTAAGAAAACTTTCTTGTGGTATAATTAGCATGTCAGACAACTCACATAACTACCATTAAATGATTTTCAGTATAGTCACAGATATCCTTGCCTTCCCAACCTCCTTCATTTCTACCGTTTATCAGAGTCTGGGCTCTTCGTCCTTGTACATGTATAGGACATCAACACATATAATTGGGGGATTTCACCAATGCAAGACCACTTTATTTTGTATTTATTTTGTAGCATTCCTTTTCCAGGCTAAGGCTGGGAGCTGATGTGTACCACCTGTAGTCTTCTAGTGTGGGCTCCGGTTTCTGCTGTGAGCATAGTCCCCATAAGCACAAAGAGCACCCCCCCCCAGACCAGCAATGGTTTGTGGGTAAATGACACTGGAGCTTCACGAAATAATGGACTCAGAGGAAGCAGGTACTACCCCTCCTTAGTCAACATGCACATACCTGCCAGAAATTCCAGGCGAGTTAGTCTCAGTTCTTACCATGAATTCTCTGGTGTGTTGAATCTTCTGCTTCATGCCCTGCAATAAGGGCTTAATAGGGTCTGCCTATTTTTGCATCTGGGACCATCCGAGCTCTTGTTTTAGTAACCAGTTCCAGAGAAGAAACGCTAGCAAAGAAATAGCAGAGTGACTGCACAAACATAGCTCAGCCTAAAGATACCCCAAATGTACATTTCTGCACAAAATAGGATAGAATATTCTTTCAACTAGAGAAAAATTTATTCTTTTTGAACAAGCAGTTTTCCAGCATCTCCATTTTAAAAGCTGGCTCTATGGCTACTCTCAAGCAGGTTTCCAAGAACAGTGCTCAGGTAGTTGCATTTGCATAAATAAATCAGCTTTGCCAGCCGCTCTTCCAGAAGAAAGGGAAAATATTGAAGGTATAGTCACACATTTTACCCCACAAGGCAAGAACAACTGCTTGCTGAATTGAAGTCCCTGGTTCTTCCAATATTGACCATTGTTGCCAAGCCTTTGCAACCTCTGTGCCGGGTCTCAGGAGCCCTGTTCCAGGTTCCTGGTGTCGCTCTCCTGCTGGTAGAGTCCTCAGCTGCAGCTTTCCCCTGCTTATAAAAAGGAGTGGGCTGGGCAACCTGAAGCCTACCTGAGCTCCTGCAGCTCCCATTTTCCCTTTTTGACATTCTGAACTTTGTTATAAAAAGGAGCAACAGATATAACCCCAGTAAAGGAGGTTTTCCTCACAAATTCAGACTTACCAAACATTTCCAGAATTCCAACTGTGTGCTACATGCTCTCATGCACTTTTTCTTAGGAAATCCTTACAACAAACTTAGAAGGTAGGATTGATATTTTTATCTTCTGTTAACCTCCGAGGCAATAGAGAAATGAGGTAGTTTGCACACTTTCCAAATAAACAGCAACTTTCTGAGTCAAACATGAAACTTCTGATCAGGACAGATTCAATGCCATCTTGTCTCTCCTAGAGCAGTGAGAGTTTATTAGAAGCCACACTATGAACAGAAGATTAGAACTGCAGGTGGTAACTATGCAGCCTAGCAAACAGCACTAGAGACTGAAGTGACTGATAGAATCGAATAAATGAATGAAAAAGCCTAGGGGAGCCCAATACTTTGTCTTATTTTCTAGTTCAACTCCTTGATCTTGGAAGATTTTATTCTAGTACTCACTCTATCCTGGTGCAGTCTCTAGGGCTACAAGGGCTAGTGTGAGCCCCAGTTCCCCAATACTCACCCAGAAGATCTCTGAGATTCTTTTTTAACTCCTAACTCTGACCTCTGCCATTCTTTTTCTGCAGGGAGAGAGGACAAATGATGCAAAGAACACAGAGAAGGTGGGAGGGAATATATGAGTGGAGATTCTGATGTCCCTACTTATAAACTGTGTGATTTGGAGGGAAATCATCCCTGAGATGTATTTCATCACTGAAACAATGAGAGTGATGGCAGGATTGTTGTGATACTTAAGTCAATGAAAATAGAGTCAAAACCTAATACAGTACAGCAATGGCCAACAAAATCCTGGTCTGGATACACAGATGCTTGTAGCTTCCTATGGGCTGGACAACAAAAGGTGGCAGCTTGTTTTCAGAAGAGATATTTCCAGCATATCTACATTTATTTCCAAGTCAAGAAGCTACATGATGTGCTCTGGTACTGACCTTCTGACTTTGCCTCCTACGATTGCTGGCTCCTTAACTCCAGCTCTCTGGCACCCTGCCCCTCCCTGACTGTGCTGACCACTCTTGTACTTGATTCCTCTGTCTAGAACATTCTTTTCAGGCCTCTGCTCAAATATCAACATAGCCTTGAGGCCTTTCCTGGCCACCTTGTATGAAATCTCAGCCCCTCCTCTCCAGCCACTCCCTCTCTTGCATGCTGAGTTAGATAATCACTTCCTTACATTGTCTCCTGGCTTCCAAGAGGGAGAGGAGTTGACCTGTTTTATTGACTGCCATGTCCCTAATACTATAAAACAGGTAGGAATATAAGTATTAAAATAGTGAAGGATTCTCCAAGTATTACAATAGTAGAGGATTCTCCTAGTTATTAACAGCATTTATATGATGATGATGAAAGTGATTCCTAGGGATATTAGATTCTTCCTGCCTCTTTTAAGCTTACCCTGAACTTGGTCTTCTGATTTACCTAACTGACACCAAACCCTCAATTCACCTTATCCTGCTCTGGTATCTCTACTGCCTTGCACCCAGCCTTCTCCAGGCCCTGCTAGGAGTCAGCTCTCCTTGCCAGTGAATTACTAGATGACTTAGTGTTGTTGAGTGCAAAGGGAGTGCACGGCTGCACTGAGAAAGATGAAGCTCAGCATTTCAGCAACAATTCATTCTCTTTTATTCAACACACAGGTATGAAGTGCTCTGTGAGTGCCAGAGTCTGTTAAATGGAGCAGACACAAGCAAGAGTGACCCCAGGGGCAGTCACATGAGTCAGGGGACAGCTTCTGCACAGGGCAGGTGACACAGCACAGGGGAAGACCTCAGGGGTTTTGGGACCCTCTGAAGGACCATCCCTATCTTACCTGTGTCCTAGTCTGTTAGAAGTGGGAGATCATGTATTGCTTGTTTACAGAGGTGACTCACCCATGCTGCTGAAATAAAGACAACACCAAAATGCTGAAGACAGTTGATATGTAATGGGTTCCTGAGCACGTGTTGGAGGTATACCATGAGGGAGGCTCTTGGTGGCTTCCAGAGGTTATTCACAGTTTCTGTACATCCTTTAGACGCAATAAAAGTTTGTTTTGTCATGGCTATGAGGCCCTTGAAAATCCACAAATCCACAGCAATCAGGTCGGATTTGTTTTTTGCACATTATCTTTAGGGATGGGCGACCTCGTTGAAGTCAGCGCTGTTCTTCACACAACCTGTACAGATTATGTGTTGTGGCCGGAAAGACAGAGTCAGCATCTTCAGAGAGGCCAGGGAGGGAAATGCTCTAATCCTGATTTTTGAGCTGAAGCCTAAAAGTAATCCAAGCCCAGAGCAGCGGCCTGGCATGTCACAGAGTTCTCAGCTGAGAAACATCTCACTTTCTTTCCATTGCCAGTATTTGCCAGGCACCTCCTTCATTATAGTTATTGATTTCTAGTTCTCTGAGGCAACATCAGGTGCTAAATTTCTGCTGCTAAATTGAAGAAATTACTTGAGGAAACCATTTCTCCCTTCCTCCCCCTTCACCCCCTGCCAACACACACACACACACACACACACACACACACACACACACACATTTAAGGAGAACAACAGGTCTTGGAAAACTTTGACTTTGGGTAAATAGACAGGTTTTGATGTCATGCCTCAGAGGACACTTGGGTTTAGGTTTTACCTAATCCCATTCCAGGAGCTGTGTAGGACTGAGAGAGAGAGGAAGGGAGAGCCAGGCATTTCCTTAAACACATTAGGCCCTACATATGGCTCTAACTATGATCATGTTTTCAGGACCCATGGGATAAAATTCTCCAAGAACTCTTCTTGTGTGCATGTGAGTAGCTGACTGTGACTAGTTCCACAGGAGGACATACTCCATACTTAGGAAAATTTCTTCTCCAAGCTCTTTGCTTCTCCTGCCTTTTCTTTCTGCCCCAGGATTTTTAACTGGGTGTGATTTCACTTGATTCCTTATCTCTGCCAATGACAGGTGTGTGTGGGGGCAAGTGTTATTATAAGGTGTCTACCTGTTACCACATTTATAAACAATCCCAAACATGCTAACGCTGTCCCTGGAGGCCCTGGCCCAGCCCAGCGCAGGCCCTGACAATCACAGCCTCTGTCCTACCAACGGAAACATTTGTCAGGGCTCCTCTCCTAGGGGGAGGTGGGACTGATGTGTTTCTTGCTGTCACCCTTGCCATTTCTATTTAAGAAACTCCAGGCCTGGCCCAAGCCCTGCAGGCCCATGTGATCATAACAGAACCCTGCCTGCCCTTTTTCCTGATGATGCCCCAGTTTCTCTAACACATGGAGTCAGGCCCCCGAATTCCACTCACTATCTGGAACACTTCAGCCTGAATCAGCATGGCCCAACAGAATGAAAGTAATGATTGCCTGCAAGTCACACGTGTAGTTTAAATTTTCCTTGTAGCGCCTTGTTAAAGAATCAGGTGAAATAAATTTCCACAATATATATTATTTAACCCAACACAAAGTATTATCTTATCAACATGTAGGCAACGCAAAAAACAGGACTCATGAGTTATTTCACTATATATTTTTTCACACTAAAAAATAAAGTAAAGTTTGGTGCAGATTTTACACTAAAAGCACATCTCAGTGTGGACCTGTTACACAGGGATAGTGCTACTGTATTGGACCACCCGCCCTTCTGGAGCCAACATTGTTAGGACATTGTCACAGCCTGGAAGGGGAACTCAGAGGACATTTCACTGTGAGGACATTTCTGAAGGGAGGACATTTTCCATCAGCCATGCACCGGCTTTTCCATGGAGACTGAAGTCAGCCTGTGAAGGGTATTAATTAGCTTCCTCTGAGCCAGGTTGTGTGTTCAGAATTTTACAAGCACTATCTTTTACTATCGCTAGAATAATCTGGCCGTTCTTTTATTACCCTTGAGGCATAAGAGGTTATGTAATTGCCCCAGATCACAGAGTTGCTAAGTGGCAGTGCCAGGATTCAAAACCAGTTCTAACTCTGGAGAATGAGCTCTTACTCGCTGTGCTATATGCCTTCTACCCCTGTGCCCCCTTAGACATTGGATGACTGCCTTCTCTCTCTCAGAGCCTGTCCTGGAAACCTATCAGTCCCTGTCCCAGTCATGCCTGTTCCTGCTAACTTGCTTCTCTTGGCTGACTTTGTATGGCCATCCCAGCATGCCATGTAGCTGAGTTTGCACCAGCTCTGGTGGAAGCAAGCCTCAATGGCACCAGGTCCCTGGAAAAACAGATCTGTAAGGCAATCCATTTGGAAAAGCTGGTGAGTTCTGAGTTTCTGGCAGACTTGCCACTGATGAACACAGGAATATGGGATTAGAAAACACACCCCAAGTCAGTAGTTTGGTTAATGGAGACATATTGCATGTCTTGGGAGCTTGTCTCAGGTCTCTGGGGAAAGGGAGCCTCTCGTGTTAAACAGCTGGTTTAGCACATTGTCTGCCCTGTGAGAGGGCGCCGTGGAAAGCTCTTATGAAGAATCCTTGGGGACTGGAAGAATGTTTGCTATGAGATGGATTTTTCTTGGTGCAAACACTCCCAGTCGATCTGGTTTTCTCCCAGGAGGAAAGAAGCATTGGACAGAGGTGCATTGAAGATTCAGAGAAGGATGAGTGAGCTAAGGGACTTTTATAACCCCCTGTGGGTGCTCATGGGACACTCCCTCTGGGTCACAGGAATAATATACAGAATTTGTCCTGGGGTAGCTCACTTAGACCTGGGGAGGTACAAGCCTACATCAGAAAGGAGCCCCCCTCCCCCTTGCAGGAAATGTGAGGATGGAAACTTCATTTGTGACCTGGGGATCAGACTAATCTAAAGTTGTGTACTCTTGCATGAGTCACTTAACTATGAGTCCAGATTTCCCGCCTCTGCTCTCCAGATTCTAATTTCAGGGAAGTAGGTTTGTCAAAGTGTCCAGCACATTCCTGGTTCTTAGAAGACAATCCATGTGATCTACTTTCCTCTACATAAGCTCACACATGACAGACTGGGGTAGTGCAGAGGAAGGAGTGATGAACCTAGACAGTGAGATAGCAGAAAGGGTTTCATGCAGGAGGTAGCTTGGGAGCTTCACTTTAATAACTGTGGTTTTAGAAAAAAATTAAGGGTTATCATTGGGTGTGCTTGGAGAGAAGGGGTGAAGTTGCTTGCAAACAACTGAGCTCTTGGTACAGACACACACAAGCTCACTACTGTCTTGAGTTTTAATCTTCTCTTGACTGTCTTGGGTCTGAACTAGGCCCCCAATCATGTGTTCCCATAGCCCCTTGGACTTTCTTAGCTGGCACTTGTTGAATTTTGCTAAATGCTGGATTGAACAGTGTTCCCTCAAAATTCATTTCTACTTGGGTCCTGGGAATATAACTTTATTTGGAACTGAGATCTTGCACACTCAATTAGTTAAGGTCACGCCAGATTATAATGGGCCTTACTCCAATGACTGGTGTCTTAATAGGAAGGTCAGATAAAGAGATTCAGAAAGAAGATGTGAGGACATGCAAAGAAGAAGGCCATATACAGACAGACAATTAAAGCGATAGAGTTCCAAGCAACACCAAGGATGTTTGGCATGCACGAAAGGTAACGGATTTTCCTCTAGAAACTTCAGAGGGAGCATGGCCCTACCAATGCCTTGATTTTGACTTTGTAGCTTCTAGAACTATGAGAGAATATATATCTGTTGTTTTAAGCCATTGGGTTTGTGATAATTTGCTATAGAAGCTCTAGGAAACTAATAACACAGTAAGGATATTTACTTATTTCTCTAGCAGATTATGATTTTCTTCATATGGTTATGATTTTAGTGTCCAGTGCAATTCCTAGCCCAGCGCAGATATTCAATTTCTGCAGGTTGAGAGAATGAATGAATGAACGAATGCCACTTGACCATTTAAGGCACAGCCACTGTGAGTTCATATTTCTCACTTTCCCTTCAGCGTATCTACAGCACTCTGTGTATTTAGCACATGACACTCTACCTTTTAATAGTGTGATTTATGCCTATTTTCATTTCTCCTTCTCAAGTTACAGTTGCTTGAGGAAATATTGGGGTCTTGCCATCTGGCCTATATAATATCCTACCCTGGGTGCTGTAGACCTGCACAATCTGTACTTTCAGAGCCTTGGGGATCATGAATAGATGAACTCCAGTTCTCACCTTCAAAATGGAGGAAAGAATGTTCTATTCCTAGGTTTCTTATGGGTATTAATGAGGCAACCAGAACAAATGCATGTAGCTGCTTGTTAAGTGGTCGACATTGTTATGAAATTTTGAACCAAGTCTGTGTTCCCTCAACATAAAGATGTAGCTGGATTTCTGTGGAAGTCAGGAGGAATGGACTCATCATGTTCTATGTGCACACAGAAGGGCTTCCTAGAGAACTCATTCTCATGCTACACATTGTTATTCCACTACCAAAACAATTACAAGTAAGGAGAGAGCCACTTACCTTTACTCATGGAATCTGTCATTCAGAGTTTTCCCTCTGTAACTGATACCTGAATTCAGAGGAGGAAGCCTGAAATAAAAATAAAAGCAACTTCACTATAGTTATAATAATTCTTGCAATTATAATGTGGCTCATGGAATTTCGCTTTTCTTCATGGAAGTAGGTTTACTTAGCACATTAAAGACTTATGGAAACAAAATATTAATTTGGCAACTTCTGAACTATAACACATCAGTTACAGTTGTGGTTGCATTTATGGGAGTATGTCAGCGGCATTCCCTAGCCTAATGCAGGGTACTTTTCTCAGCTCTGAAGGTAAAAGACAACAGGGGGTTCTAAACCAGGAATGAAAGACAAGGCATATGGTGGGAGCACACAGAAGTGAGTTCATGTGAGATACCCCTTTAGGTGAATCTTGGGAATCAATATAAAATGATGAGGGTAATACTAAAGTCCTCAAAGTGTTAAAAGTACAAGTAGAGCAGATGTACTAAGCTATTGTTTCAGTGAGAGTCCATTGACTGATTTGTCCTGAGGACACACAAGCTACATAAATAACAAAGAACCAGACATTCCCTTGAGCCTGAATTTATCTGCAGGAATGAGGAGAGGGAACAAAAGGGTAACATGGGAAGTCAGCTTTCAAACTGGTTCAAAATAAGAAGACAGTACTGGGTCTTGTTGCCAGTAACTGTACGTGGATGAGGTGTGGATTCCATAAGTGATGTCTATGCATAGAACTCAGCAGGGTCTTAATGTGTTAAAGACCAAAGAATTTTTGATATCTCAAAGGATAGCAAATTTGGATATCCTTCCAGGGTGTATCAACACCCTGGCATTCCCATTATTCATTCAGAAGAACAACAGAAGAGTACAGGAAAGACGTAATGACCAGTTGATGAACTTGACAGATGATCATCTATGAAGATTTCACTTTATGCACACGCTCTTCAACTTGGCTCAGCTAACTCAGCACCCCCTGTTTCTGTGACCCCTTGTCATGGAACTGGAACAGCTCTCCTCCTTCAGACATAATTGAGGTGGAGAGAGGAAGAAGTAATTTAAACCTTCCTCACATAGAGTCAATATTTAAGAGAGGAGATGGCTTTATGAACCAGGAGTGGATTTAAGATACTTGTCTCTTAAGTATCATAAGATACTTAAGCAGGAAGTAGTGTAAATTGCTAGTTGTCTATATTTTGTAGTTAGTTTCCCTTAGTGAAACACTAGGAAGTTGAGTTATTTCAAAATGCTTTTTCAGGTGTCACGTGTGCGTATATGCGTAAGTGCACATGTGTGTATGTGTAGTATCCATGACTACAGTGGCAACATGACACCTTTTACTTGAGTCTCATCATTTTGATGGCCCTCTTCCAGTCCCTTTTA
Organism: Uropsilus gracilis; assembly: GCA_004024945.1. Lineage (NCBI taxonomy): Eukaryota > Metazoa > Chordata > Mammalia > Eulipotyphla > Talpidae > Uropsilus > Uropsilus gracilis. Next base: position 5,010 of record PVHY01008776.1, on the reverse strand, counting down.
ACTTATTTTTAATCTAATTGTATTTGATGTGATGAAATTGGTGCACAATGAAGAATACAGATTCTAGTTGTTACTGACTTATTTTGAAATCATTGCTGAAGCTATGGCTCATTACAGTATGTAATTTCTTCTTTATGAAGATTGGTGGGTGAAAGTTCTCCTTGGTTTTGGTACCAAGAATACATAAAGTTCCATCCTTTCTCATAATGTCTGACTTGATATAACCTTGTAGACACAGTGAATCGCCTAACTTGTCAATCTTGATTCTTTCTTGGCATTGGTTTCTAGGGAGCTTAGAGGCAAGTTTCTGTCTTACTCTTATTGTGATATGTAGGATTTGTTGGCCTGCATTTGGTAAACTTTACCCTTCAATCTACTCTTATTTATTCTCCCATGTGCCTCTCAAATAATTTATTTTTAATTTAATTTTGCTGGCAATGCTGTATTCATCTTTATAAATTATCTTAAGTAGCTTTTTAGAGTCAAGCAGAATTGTAAATAGACGCATAGTCAATATTTTCCTTAATCTTTTGATGAAGGAAAAGATAAGGACTTATAACAGTACTATCATAACAGACTTTACCTACCTCATTTCTCTGATTCTCAATTTCCTTATCCATAAGATAGAACTAACAGCAGATTCTATCTCTGTAGACTCCTGTGAAATGAAATAATAAATGCAAAAGTGCTTTGTGATGTTATTTATAACAGTAAAAAACAGAAAACTGCTTCTCATTTCTATTAAAAACTTTTTATGTGATAGAAATAGCTTCAACAGAGGATAGTACTAAGAGCTTATAAAAAATTCCCGGGCCCTAAGGTTTTTTTTAAATCTCCAGTCTATTCGTCAGAGGAATTACTTTAAACTTTTATGTGTTTCTTTTGATATTTCTCTTTAAAAATCAAAATAATATGTTTATAGTTTTATTTTTTGGTTTTATATATTAGATTTTGTTATTTGAGGATTTCTCTCTCCTATAAGAACTCGTTTCTTTTTCAATCTTCCAAATTCTTATAATTACATAGCAATTTTAACCTAATCTCTAGAGAATTTAACAGTTTAGTATTGATTTTTAAAATTTTATTTTTTTTAATTGATTGTACACACATATATGCATTTTGCATCATTGTCTACCCCAAGGTTTTCCCACCACCATATTACCCATGAACCTTCTTAATCTCTTGTTCCCATCCCTCCCCGATTTTATCCCTGCCCGTCTCTTGCTCTATGCTTCAGTTCTACTGACAGTTTTAAATTTTTCTTGACTGTTTTCTCTAGATCCTTCATATTAAAAGATAAATACCATCTAGTAAAAGATAAACACCAAGCCAGAAAGGAAAAGATAAATACCATCCAGTATTTATCTTTTCCTTTCCGGCTTATTTCTAACATGATTACTTCTAGCTCCATTCATGTTACTGTGAATGACATAGTTGTCTTTTTTTGATTGCTGAATAATATTCCATTGTGTAGATATACCACAACTTTCTGACCCATTAATCTGTTTTGTGGCATTTGGGTTGTCTCCAAGTCCTGACTATGATAAATAGTGCTGCAATAAACATTCAAGTACAGATATCCTTTTGAATTAGTGTTTTTGTATCCTTTGGGCAAATCCCCAGAAGTGGGATTGCAGGGTCAAATGGTAGTTCCATTGCAGCAGTTTGAGAATTCTTCACACAGCTTTTCATACTTGCTGGATCAGTTTGCATTCCCACCAGCAGTGTAAAGTCTTTCCACATCCACGTCAGCATTAGTTATTGTCCCTTTTTTTTTTTTTTTTTTTTAAATATGGCCCAACATAGTATAGATTCTTTATCATTACCTTTCTGGTTTTCCCATGGTTAATGATTAGTCATTTTTTTTATTTAGTCCTTTATTTACTTAATACACTGAAGTTTTTTCCTAAACATACCAAAACATAGTCAAATACCCCAAAGTAATTTTTTCAAGTGCTTCAGTATATAAGACAGAATCTATTAATTCTGTCCACCCTCCCCCATTGCCCTGCCCATTTACCCACTAACCCTTACCCAAAGTTGTTTAACAGCTCTCAATATCCTTTATTTAATCTAGATGGGTTTCTTTCTAGCTCTGGTGCACATCATAAAATCCTGACATTCTTTTATTCCTGAATTTCACAGTCTTCCTTTTACTGAACAACATCTTTTAGTAGCTTTTGAAGAAAGGTCTAAGAGGCAAAATCTTTTGATACTTTGTATATTTAAAAATGACCTGTTTTCTTCTAACCTGAGTGATTATTTAGTTTCATTTCACAAATTTCAAGGCCATTCTTCATTGGCTAGAAATTATTGTTAATGCTGAAAAGTCTAATGCCATCTACATTTTTTGTCCATTAACTACATTTATTTCTGGCAGCTTTTTGTTCTTTTTTTTTAATTCTGGCATCTTGAAATTTCACCATGATTTACATGTATGTGAGCCTGTTCTGCTTTTTGTCCCAGCACTTGCGGGTTATTTAACTCATTTAACTTATAGGGATAAAGGTTATTTATCTTTTTCTTCTTTGATAGTTTCTTATTTATATTTCTCAGTTCTTTAACTTTTTACAAAATTGCTCTAACTTTTATTACCACAATGTTGTTTTTCCTGGTTGATCCTTCTCATTTGTGTCTTTTTGTTTTTTTTGTTGTTTGTTTTGCTCTACCTGGGAGAGTTTTACTGTTTCAGTACTTCTGATGAACTTTCTTCGATCAATACATTTTAAATATCTGAGAGCTCTCTCTTGTTCTCTGATTATTCCTTATTTTATGCACCCATAAAATAAGCACCCATTCCTTATTTTATGACTGCAATATCATCTTATTGCTTTAAAGATATTGGATGTTTTTTATGAAAGGTTTCTTATGTTGCCTCTGCTTCCTCCCAGTTTCTTTTTAAAATATTTATTTCAATTTAAAATATTTATTTCAATTTAAAAGTTATTTAATGATATTTCTTAAATACCTAAACATTCTTCAATCTCTGCTTTTATTTAAAGTTGAGTTGTTATCTAGAAAGTGTGTGCATGTGTGCATGCGTATGTGTGTGAGAGAATGAGAGAGAGATGTGTTGAGAGAGTGCTTATGAATAGGTGGGTTTCAGTTTATTGAGATCAAGAACTAAGGGAAATTCATCATTGGTGAAACCCTGGAATGTGTGTACATGGTCTTTTCTCTGGAATGATTTAATTATTCCAGAAATATGTCTTTAGAACACCTGCTTTGAACTTTTCAGATTACAAACCTTTGAGGACGGCAGTTCAGTAGGTCAACTTACTTGTTAATGGCCTATTTCAGACTTGCACCCCACCCCTGTTTTCCAGTTGGCCTAATGCCTCTGAATCTGGGGTTTCCTTGAATTAAACTTCTGTCCTACTGTGGAGGGTAAAGAGGGGGTGATTTATCTGACAGCTTAAAGTGAAGGAGGAGCTGCAGGGGAAGTGGGGGTGCTCTGATCTCATTTCCCTCCATACAGATTTTCAGCTAATCCTGCTTTCATTTTTATATTTCAACTCCCTCTCCAAGTTCTAAGCTTCCCATACTGACCCTCCAGGATTTCTGCAGGGGAAATTGACTTATAACTTCTCATGATATTTTTCATCCATCTGTAGGCATCAAGTCTGTAGCTAACTGTGCTCTGCTAAGTTCTTAAATCTGTTAAAATTTTCATCATCTGAACATTTATTTTCTTGTCTTTGGATATCTTTAATCTATTCCTTTACTCTTTTTGATGAGACTATGGGAAAAGAAAAAGTAAAATTAACCTAGTATTTTTAACTGGTCATTAATTTTTTTTTTACTGGAGATAACACTATTTACAAAATTTTAATCTACTTTACTGAGGCATAATTTATATAAAATGGAATGTACTCATCTTTAGTGTATTGGGTAATGATGTTTGACAAATGAATATCATCCTGTAACCACAATCAAGGATCATCTTTGTTAAAGGAAATCCTGCCATTTGCAATAAAGTGGATGAGCATGGAAAGCATTATGCTAAGTGATATAAATTAGACAGAGAAACACAAATACTGTATGACTTTGCTTATGTGTGGAATTCATAGAAACTCCCTTCTCCAGAGATGGGAAGGTAGGGAAAGGATGAGGGTGGCCAAAGGGTAAAAATTTCCATTTGTGAGATGAAGAAGTTCTTGGGATGGATAGCATGAGTATACCATTAGCAATATTATACTGTAGATTCAAAAGTTGTCGGGAGAGTAATTCCCAGAAAAATGGCAAATACATAAGAAATACATTAATACAATTATTATAACAATTAATACAATAACACGATTATTACAATTAACCTTACTGTGATTACACTTTTATAACATACACATACACAAAATCATCAGTCTGTACATTAAATGTACACAGCGTTATATATCAAGTATATTTCAATAAAACTGAAACATATAATTGTTACCCATTGAAAATTTCTTCTTACTGTTTACAGTTAATATCTCCAGTTATGGCCCCAAATTATCACTGATCTGCTATCTCTCATTATACATGATAAAAGTATATATATTTTTTGGTTTCAGAAATAAGAGAATTATGTGAACTGTGTGACTAGGAGGAATTTTTGTTTTGTTCTTCCATTGAAAAAAAATGAGTGTATGTTAGAAAAAAAATACAAGTCTCATTTTTTTAAGTGCTGTGTAAACTGTGACATGCTTGTCAAATACTACTTAAACACATTTTTGAATCAACTCACACATTATCTGAAATTGTCTGGAGGATAAGTACTTTGCTCCAGGAGGGACAGTAGAATCTGGGTCAGGGAGAAAGAACTGAGGGTGACTTTAGAACATCTAGATTCCCAAGTAAAAATTTACTATGTGTTGTGTTTCTTTTTGGGGAAATTAGTAACTGGAGAAAAACATCAGGTTTTTTTCTCCCACTGTCTGAAAGAAACTTCTTATGAAATCTTTCATAAACTGAAATGGTGTGAAGCAGAAACTCCACCTCCTCCTCCTCCTCCTCCTCCTCCTCCTCCTCCTC
>PVHY01008775.1:42086-59882 GCA_004024945.1 Uropsilus gracilis | reverse complement strand
AAAAAAAAAAAAAAAAAAAGAAAAGAATTTCTCTGACAGGTTCCACTGGGAAACTTAGTGCCAACCTCTAGTTATGTTATAATCTGGGCTGTTCATTTCAATCTAAAGGCAACACTCCAATGTGGTTCTGCATTGTGTCTTTTACGTGTAATCTCCCCCAGCAAGGATGTCTGTGTTTATAGGAAGACGAGTATGTGAAACAAAAGCCTAAGAAATAATTTTAGGTGCGCATAAGAAGAGAAATGTTATGCATGTTCCATTTTGAAAAATTAGCAAACACAACTTACCCGTGACCCCACCTGTGAGAGATAATCATTATCAAAGTTTTGGGGAAAATGTTTTCTCTTTCTTTTAAATGATTAGCACCATTCCTTGAGTTTTCTGATTTAATTATGTCAACGCCAGGATGGGTCTGTGTAGTTTGAACAATTAAATGCTTTTGTCCTTATAACCAGACCATTACAACTGTACTTGAGCTGGGGTCAATCAATCAGCTATGTGGCGTTCAGCCCAGAGCTGACTGTTTCACGTAAGATTAGTAATAATAGTAATGACAGTAATCATAATAAATAACAATTGTCATTCATTGAGCAGTTAACTTCTGTTAGTAATATACAAAGAGCCTTACATGCGTGGTCATGTGTCACACTCAAAACACTCTAGAAGTGGGATTGCTGGGTCAGATAAATAATATGGTTCCCAAATTACAGAGGGAGAACCTAAGGTTGAAAGTTCACGAGTAAGTGCTGGTAATGGAAGAAGTCCAAGTATTTTCAGCTCTTAACCCCCCTTTACCACCACAACTGCTTCCTTTCTGATAAATGTTTAAGTTCCTAGTATGCGAGTCAGGATAGCTCTCACTGGAGGTGAATATAGAAGAAAAGGTAGTTACCACAAATTGAGAGTCACCTCAGAACTGTAGTCAGTGCATCAAGTGTTTAATCAAGCATTTTAATTGAGGTAGCATAGGCTATTGGTTTCAGGTGTGCAACATAATGATGACCTTTCTGTAGACACTGGGAAATGACTGCAGTAAGCCTAGTTAACATGCATTATCACACATAGTAGGACATCTTTTTTCTTATTATGAGAAATTCTGAAATTTACTCTTTGCAACTTCCTAATATAATATATAGTCTTATGCCCATGCTGTACATCATATCCCCATGATTTACTTATTACTGGAAGTTTATGCCTTTTGGTATCTGTTACCTGTTCCAGTCCATCACCACATGCCTCCAGCAGCCACCCACCTGCCCATCTGTTCTCTGGACCTAAGAGCTCTGTTCAGAGTTTTGCTTTTGTTTTCAAGTCCTCATATCAGTGGGTACATGTGGTATTCATCTTTCTCTGCACTGTCTTATGGTGCATGTTTCTTGGCTGGCTGAGCCTAGGAAGACTTACCTTTCTTGTATATTGATGAAAAGCCCAAATGTTGAACCCCCAAAACCTTATCCAAGCTGTGATGGTTGTATCAGCTGTGAACCCTCCTTGCTTGGGCACAGACTGAGCCTCTAAACTGCCATGCTTAGCTACTCCTGAGAAATGAGAGCCCAGCGAAGACGGGGAATGAGCAACTCCATGTTGTTGCTGATTCTTTGTCCTGATAGCTTAAGACTCTCCCCCTGGGGAATTGGATGTCATCTTCCCTGTGTCCACTGGGGAGTGGTTCCAGGGTTCCACTCATATCTAGTATTTGTAAAGACCTACATGCACCCTCCCCTAGCTTTTATGTTACCTCTGTGTTACTCACTATACCTAAGTAGAGTAAATGCTTCATAAATATCCTGTGTATTATTAAGAGAATTTATGACTTGGTAAGTCCCTACACACATTCATCCAGATACAGCTTTCACAGCCTTCTACATTGGCTGTCATTACAAAGTGGGCTTGATTGAATCCACGGATGTGGACCCCACATTCTGGAGGGTCTACTCCAGAGAGTAAGTGTCCCTTTTTCAGTAGTTACTTTTCTTCGGTCTTAGCACAATACTCTCATCTAATTTTAATTCTCCTATTTTCTGCATACTTTTTTTTTTTAACTTAGAAATGGCTCAGTTGGGGAACTATGACAGTGGGACAGCAGAAACCCCAGAAACGGATGAATCCATGAGTGTAAGTATCTTTCCCAATGAAATATGATATTGGTTTTTCTGTGAATTAGCATGTGCAGATTTGAGCTCTGTTAATGATTTTCTTCAGCAAATGTTTATTGTGTTTCTGGGCACTGGACATACAAGTTGATTCCCTCCCCTTAGGGAGAAGCACATTAACAAAAAGGAATCATGTGCAAACTGTCATAATAATAAACTTGAAGAAAGCTCTGTGAAGGAAAAGGGTCATGTGCTAGTAGAATATAGCCCACAGGGATCCACCTTCGTTCTGCCAGGTCAAACCCATCTGCCAGGGACATGACACTTGAGCTGAGGTGTGAAAAGTCACTCGGGTGAGATGGGTGGAGGAGCCCTGGAGGCCAAGGGGATATCATGGGCATAGGCTGACATGGGGATCAGAGTGCATATGAAGGCAGGGAGCATGAGAACCTGGGAGACCTGGCAGTATTGGGTGATGATTGGGCTCAAACATTCTTGTGGGTCTTGTTTTAAATCATGTTGGGAAGCTCTTGAGCTATGAAGGAAATACTTGTGGAGAGAAGGGGTATGGGCAGGCAGATGACCCAGTCAGAGTTAGCTTGAAATAGTCATGCTGATGGCAGCGTCAAAAATAGATGGGGTGATGGGAACAGGCAGGGTGACCACAGGGAAACCAATAAAGAGGTTGCTGAGTGGCACAGGGGAAATCCATCCCTGGGTGCTGGTGCCAGTCTCCCTAATTGTGAACCAGACGAGGAACCTGGAAGGAACAGGCTGGGAGAGGCAGAAAAGAGGCATATATCCTGGCAGTGAAGAATCAGGCACTGGGGACAGATTGCCTAGATTCAAAACTAGCTCCACCTCTTCCAAGCAGAGGAGATTTCCTCTCAGCCTCAGTTTCCTCATCAATAAAATTATAAAAGTGTATGAGATAGTCTGTGTGAAGTGGTTAGGAGAGTAAGTTGTAATAAGGGAAAAGTGTTCTATACATTTTATTACTGTTCCTGTTATCATTTTGAATATGTTGACACTAATGTTCCTTCAAGACACCGAGAAGGATCTGTCAAACATGTGGCATCTTCTGGCACTCAGGGAGGAAGAAGAGTCTTGGTGATGATCTAAACGACTTAGTGGTCGTCCATTGGCATGATGAGGTCTCCGGGAAAGAGGTGGATTAATGCTACGGAAAGACCTCATGTAGGGTCTTGCAGGCCAAAGCTGTGGCAGGAAGTCACAGTGAGGTTGGGTCAACAAGCAGTCCTAGTCTTGGGGTATTGGCAGATAGGACTAGGTCCAGGTCATATGGTTAGAACCAAGGATTGACAGAGCAGAGGGAGGGTTGGTTGATTTGGGAAGTAGATTTGCCCAGGGACCAGAGCATTGAGGACTTATCTGTGTAATCACTGTCATGTCTCACCCAGGATAGTGAGAAAACTTGCACAGCAAGGAAGGTGGCACAGTGCTGGTCACCCAAGTCGTCAAAGCTGTGTGGGACACTGGGACAGCAGACAAAATCACTGAGTGGCACCACCTTGGAGTCAGGGGGTTTCTTCCAAATGACAGGGAGTTCTGGTCTCCCCAGAGCGAGCAGTGAGGCTGTTACTCACTCAGCTCTAAGATACACACGGAGTGTGAGAAAGTATTTTTTATCATACGTTTTATATCTTCTTAGCCTTTGAACTAAACTCCCTTCCTGATTTTTATTATCTTATTAATTTTTTTTATTTTTAATTGCTTGCACACACACAGAAATTTTTTGACATCGTATACTCTAAGGTTCTCCCACCACCCTGTCACCCATGAACCACCATCCCAGTCTCCCATACCCATCCCTCCCCCACCTTCCTCTCCCTTACACCATACTCTTAGTTACTAATGCACAGAAATGTCCATCATTTATTCACTTTACAATTGTGACATCTTTATTGCTTGCACTTTCAAACAGATATACATCTGAGCATTGTTTGGTCATTTCTTATGTGGTCTTGTCCAATATAAAACTAACGAGGAGCTTAGCAAAGAAGTACAATCATCTAAATATTAATTAGCATTTCCCTAGGAAATCCAGTTTCTTCTGTGTTATACTTCTAAGTTTCCTACCATGTATGTACAATTTCAGCATTCTATTTTTCTTAAGCAATTGTTCTATATGTGAAGCACAAAATGCCATGGTTAGAGTCACATTAGCTTTTCGGTACCTATTCAGAGCGATAGCTTCAAAGTCTAATATTTAGTGCATATGAATTTAATTGCTTTGTCTTTTTTATTTTTTTAAGTTTTTTTATTGATTGCATATATATATATATATATATATATATAATGCATCATTGTCTACCCTAAGGCCCTCCCTCCTGTACCTTCTTCTTCCCCCAATCCCACCCTCCTCCCCTTCTTTTGTTCTATACTTCAGTTTAGTTGGCAGTTTTAAATTTTTCTTGTCTGTTTGTTTGTTTTCCCTGTATCCTTCATATAAGTGAGACCATCCCATATTTCTCTTTTTCTTTCTGGCTTATTGCCACTAACATGATTCCTTCTAGCTCCATCCATGTTGCTGCAAATGACATGTTTATCTTCTTTGATTGATGAAGAATATTCCATTGTGTACACAGATCGTGGCTTTTTCAGCACTAATTGTTTTAAGTCTTCAGGATAGCACAGTGAACCAAACTTTTTTTTTAAAAAGTACATTTTTTTAAAGTTGAAATAGAATCCATCCAAGACATGTGTGAGAGCTGCCAATGACTCCGTGCTTGAGTCCGGTTCACTGTTAGCTGCCTTTCCAAACAAGATCGGTTGTTGCCACAGTGCAAAACATCCACGCTCTGGGCAGGGACTGAGAAGCCACATCACTTCCCAGCCCCATGTAACCATGGCAGCTGCTCTTATCTGACTGAAGCCAGAACGTTTGTGATTTTGTATTCAGATCTCAAACCTTTCAAAAGCTCCCCTGATGCTCCCTTGAGTAGTCCTCAGAAGTAGATCCCAATTGGGAATTTTCCAAAACTTGGTGCCCTGGTCTTCTGGAAATGTGGGTTCACGTACGTGAAACAGGAATGGTGCCATCAGAAGGAGTTTCTCAGCGCTGATCTGGGAAGTCAGGCTGTTCCCTGGATTCCTTCAGCTGGAGTCCCTGGATTCACTTCAGCACATGAAACAACAGAGCACACGATCCAGATATGTGTATTTTGCAATTAAAATGGTTTTCTTGAAAGTTCAGCCTTTTGCTAACTCCCCTGTTTTGTTTCCAAGAGCTCTAATGCCTCCCTGAAACTTCGAAGGAAACCTCGGGAAAGTGATTTTGAGACGATTAAGTTGATCAGCAATGGCGCCTATGGGTGAGTAACTTAGGAAAACGCTGTTGCGTTTTAACACGCTGAACTAAGGTATTCCTCTCCCTCCTCCTCGGAAGGGGAGGAGTACATGTTGTCTCGGGCCTTCAGTTTTCAGATGACTGCTCCTTCTTCAGTGGGTATAATGGGCCACCACCGTCATTTTTCACTGGATCCTATGCAGTGACCTGAAGCTCATCTGAAAGGGTCACTGTGAAGTGAAAGGAAAATGTTACTTTGCCAGTTCTGCCTCCTATATTATTCTGCCATTTGGGGTTCAAAAGTAACTGGCTCTGGGTTTACAGACTTTCTTCCTCCTGCCACACACATCTATCTGGATGTATACTTTATAGATATATGTATGTCTACACACATATGTGTACACATGGATGTGTATCTGAAATATATGTACACATATATGTAAAGCACCTGGATGCATATGAGTATATGTGAATTTATATGCATTCCCATGTAGTTTTACTGCTTAAGAAATAGTACTTCCTGTAAGACCAGCTGACTTAGCCATCAGCTGTGTAGAGAAATACATAGATAGGTTGGGTGGCTGAAATCTTAGAAGAATACATTTCTCGTAGTTTTCATACAGCAGCAGGGTTGGTTTTCAGCTGTGCACCATGCTTCCTCCACTCCCATTAGCTGTCCACCTTCCACAACCTAATCTGGACACGTGATTTCTTTCTCATGGCTTAGAGTCAAAGAGTGACAATCCTTCTAGGTGTCTAATAGAAGTTTAGAAAATAATGAATAGGCAAACTTTATCCTGATCTATTTTAGACAGCCCAAAACCTCTGGTTTAATTAAGTATTAATCCCAATCCCATCTGTCTGTGAAATGCAGTAAACAATCCCATCCACTTTTATTGCCACTGATCACACATACGAACAGATGAGAGAGAAGAGATTTTTGTCATGCCACAGGGGATGGCTCGCCTTACAATTTTTTTAACCTCTCATATTTTCTGCACCATTAACTTAGCAAAGAATTTAAATATTTGCGAGTCCTTTCTGCTTCACTGATTCATTTTCAGGTTTATGTCAAATGGCATCTCACCTGATGTGGGTTCTAAATGCTTTCTGATGTATTGTTTGGGCAACATTTTATCTCCTTCAGAAAGGTCTTCATGAAACTCCAGTTGTTTGCAGGTTTTAGTTGTTGATTTATTTATTAGTTTCTTTCAGCTATAGAGTTCGTCTGAGAATTTCTTCATTTGAGAGAAAGATTGCATGTTGATGTTAGCGGTCGTAGGCCTTCAAAGCACCGCTAGATTTTACTGGGGATGGAATTCCAGAATAGACTTCTCTGCAAAGTACCCCTTGTATAAAACTTGAGCATCTATCTTTGCAGTGTTTGGAGTTCTAATTGGTTGGGTAAACTCATTTGGAGTGCAATTAAACCACTGTAGAGTAGACGAGGTATATCACACTTTGGGGAATGGTTGGGAATATACAAGAAGTTAAACAAGCTGTGAATCAGTAAACACCCAGGACGCAGGCCAAGTCATTAATGGGCTCACAAGCTGCCTGCGGGAGCCTTTGCCAATCAGCCACAACTTTTTTTCCCTTTTGCTCTTCTCAGATTTAATCTCTCATTACATTTGTGGCAGATTTCCTCAACGTTTTAATTATTTTTCAATTTGAAAGTTGAATGGAGCTTCAGCTTTTGGTCCATGCAGTCACGATGCGGGTTGCAGGCTTAATTGCATGGGCTGCAGGGGGGCTGGCGGGGGGGGTGAGTCTCCTCTGTGGGTTGAGGCTCCAGAGTCAAGAGAGTTTTCTAGGTATCTATAGCAGGGTCTGCTGCTCATTCCAGTGATTTCAGTGCCTGACTCTGTGATTTCTTGAAAATTCGTGCTGCTAGGAACTCGCCCTCTCATTGGGAAGAGTGGTCACACATCGTGGTCTTCTCAGCATCATCCTTCATGATGGTTCATGTTATACAGCCAGTTTGCTCGTTGGGTGAACACCCAACTTCCTCCTCTGTTTAGCAATTCTGGGCTCCCTCACCCAGAGTCCCTTTGTGCCAGCTGATTGTTTTGTAGAAAGTTGACACCATGCTCCATTCACTGCATGGGTTTCTTTATTTGTTTACTTCTCACAGGAGTCCCGTGTGGTGGTGCTATTACTTCCATTCCTCTTTCCTGTGAGCGAAGAGGCTCAGAGGCCAGAGATACTCTGGACCCAACTCTTTGCCCTCAAAGTAATATTCTTTTGTTAGAATGCCCAGGTTCAGGGGGCCTTCTTCTGCTGAGCACTTTCATGAACTTTGAACTGTAACTTTGAACATTTTCAAGTGAAATAACTAAATGGAATTAGGCTTAAAAAAATGAAAACCCAAATTTGACAGATACATATTTTCCACCGCTTGGTTTTGCTTCCCAGCCCTGTTTCTTTTTCTTGCTGCCTCCCCCCCCCCCCATCACCTCTGCTGGAAAGGAGGCATCATTATTTACCTGAGACACCCCTGTGTGCAAGCTGACAGGTGCCCCTCCCCCACAGGCGCTTGCCCTAGATTGCCTTTCTCTCAGCTTTCCCTCGGCTTTCCGCTAGCATGTCCGTGCATTCTCATTCCCACATGCAGATTTACTCACACAGATTCATGTATCGCCCTCTCGGGCTCATGCATAATTTTATACACATTAGACATTCATACTCCTCATGATAGGACTGATTCATTCTGCTCTAGATCCTGTCAGCTTCAGATGCTGTTTCTTTCCCCCTTGCTCCCCCCTGCCCCCAGCACACATCAGTTCTGCATGGGTGGAGTGCATCTTGGCTCAGAGAGAACAAGGGTCCCCATTGCCCTTCCCCCTGCATCACCTCCCACCCTTGTGAGTTCCTGTTTCACAGTGTAAGAAAACAGGAGACAGAAGCAGCCTTTTCAGAGGAAGCAACCCTGGTGGCCAGAAAGCAGAGAAAGTCAGGCTCGGTCAACTCAGTTCAGTTTTATAAGCTCAGGAAGTTTACAACTCTGACTAGCAGTGTTAAATGTCTATGTGTTGGCTGCTGTGGGTCTCTCTTTTGTTTCCCTTTCTCTCACTCTCTCTTCTGCCTCAGTTCATTGTGGAACACTGGCTTTCAGCAAAGAAAGGTGTGTGTCCAGCAACACACTTAAAACTACTTAAACACATTTCAGCATTCAGCTCACTATTCCGAAAGCAGTCCAGAGACATGAACCATGAGAATATAAAACAAAGGTCCACCTATGATAAGGTCTGGTGAAGAAGTCTAGACTTTTGCAACTTGATCAAAAGGTGTGTTCTGAAGCAGTGATAGCTTAAGATAAGTAAAGGGCTCATTTCAAATGGTTTAGGCCCCTTTTCCCTCAGGATTCACTGAGTAGCTTATGTACATTCTAGCAAGGGAAAAGAGAACGTCAGATTAAATTGACTAAACCAAAAATTGAAACTTAAAGATGGAAGGCATTTTGTACACAATGACAACAGAGAAACCTACTTCAGGTGCTAGTTCAAATGGAACTTGAAGCATCTTTCTCTTTTGTTACTTCATAAAATGACATACAGTTTTATCCCTCCATTTCTTCTTGCCCTCAGCATACTAAATAGCTATTTATGTAAAAAACGACGATGCTTGATAGAAAATCAAAAACGGCAGACCTCTGGCCGTCTGAAAATGCAGTTCATAATTTTGTTTGTCTGAGGGACCTCAGCACAAAACTTACTGAATATTCAATATTGAAAGGGGATGCAAGAGAAATGAAATAAGATTTCATTGGTTCTGGTTGACTCTATATAAAGACACTGATGCTTTACTTTTAAATTTAGAGATCTTTACATACTAAATTTCATTTAAAGAATGCATCTCTATTTCAAAAATGTTTCTCCGTGACATGATTTCTTGACCAATGTTTAACTTATGTTAAAGAAAGGCAGGCTTTTCAATGCAGTCCTTTTGTTTTCTGTACTGCTAGCAGTCTAAAGAGAAAGCTCAGGTTTTCTTTGCATCTTGATTTTGTCCAGTTAATCATTGGCTAAAGGAAAATTTTTGTGAAAGACTTGAATTGAATTCACAAAAAATGAATGGTGGGTTAATTAAAAAGTTGATCAAAGTGGAAGATTATAAGAAATGCTGTGTACTTTCTGCATTTTAAATTAACCTACCTATTTATAAATGTGCTCGTCTTTTAATTATGATTGTCTTAGGAAAGCCAATGCATGTTATACTTTAGGTTTTTTTGGTTTTCCACTGTTAGCTTTTCTAAAGGTGAAGGAAGCTCTGGAAGAAATCTGAATGTAGGAATCTAGATTTTTATAATTCCCTCCATTTTTGGAAAACTCCACCATACTAAATCAACAGGCAGTTTACACTCACATTTATCAGTACTTTCCAAAGCATTCCATATAGGAGGCAGACTATTGGATATATTCTACTGTGATTGATTGCTTCTTAGGTAAATTATTACATACTTGCCCGCTGCATTTGTTTCAGGACAGCCTCATTGAACTGATTACACACTTCTAATGATGGGTGACTCTTTACGTGAATTATGACTAGCTCAAACCTGTTCTCCCATGATAATGACAAGTCCAGAGTAGGTATCAGAGAAGAAGCCCACAGGCATTTTTCTTGTTGCTTAACCTTTTCAGGTGGGGTTTGAAGATTCCTCTTCTTGATTACTTCTTTCCTCCACATCGTGGGAGGACTCGGGGTGTTCATGTCATTACCCATCCAGAACAGAGTCTTTAGAGTATTTAAGTAAGACTTCTAAAAGATTTGGTGTAGCTTACTCCTTGTACAGTTAAGGTGCCTTTGCCTTGACCTTGGATTGGATGGAGCAAAAATATACTATATTGTTGGCCACTTTTATGTTGGCAAATGCACTTCATGTTGAAACAGGCATAGGTGTAGCATGAGGAGTTCTATAGTGAGAACATATACACCCTTTGTAGCAGGAGGTGACACATGATCTATTGCATACTTCCCATTTATCCAGAAATCTCAGGGAAAGCAAATGGCCACCAAGTTGGAAACCCACTTCCATGACAAGCCATGGTCCTTTTTGCAAATCCCAAGTTACCCTCTAGAAAAGTATTGCTTCAGTAGGTCCAGTAAAACCACCTAATTTTTCTAATGCTGGAAAGGGTCTTCCTCATGATAGGTATGTACTTTTTGTTAGCTCTTTCTTGTTCTAACTTACATGTTGGATTTTGTTCTGGTCTATGGAAAAACTGAACCCATCTACTAGCCCTTGGAAAATGGCTCACTGTGCAGACCATCCACTCCCTTCCTTGCCTGTTCAGGTCAATATGGCACCTTAAAATGACCTGGGACCTTTATAGAAGGAATAAAAAGAGAAATCAATCTAGCCAAAGGAATGTGGCCAGGTAGGCAATATCTCCAACCATCAGTGTCACTGGTGTGAGCTTCATTCTGGCAGCCAAGAACACTTCAAGAAACTAGATGAGCCTATGGTATCCCCTATCCAGAAGCAGCCTCTCTCCCTGCAAACCCCAACTCTTGCTGTCCCTTCCAGGGCAGTCTACTTTGTCCGGCACAAGGAATCCCGGCAGAGGTTTGCCATGAAGAAGATTAATAAGCAGAACCTCATCCTCCGGAACCAGATCCAACAGGCCTTCGTGGAGCGGGATATCCTCACGTTTGCAGAGAACCCCTTCGTGGTCAGCATGTACTGCTCTTTTGAAACAAGGCGCCACTTGTGTATGGTCATGGAGTATGTGGAAGGTGAGTCAGTCTGTGACGCTAGCACCCAAAAGCCCTCATGCAAGGAGTGCTTGGAACTCTGTATTCAGGCCTCATCATGCTTGTATCCAACCAGGAACCAAAGTCCAGCACTGAGATGTGCTTCCAGTCATTATCTTTTCATAATTGCTTGTAAAGTGCCTGCTCTCCTCTAATCAAGGGGAAATCGGAGCTATTTGGAAAAAGATTGCTTTTCTCTTTTGATAACTTTCTTTTTTAAAAAAGTTTATTTATATATAAATTTCATATCATTGTAATCCCAGGGATTCACCCCCTCCCCACCCTCCCCATCATTCCCCCTCTTTCCCCCCTGCCTGAAGTTGTTTGCTTCAGTTTGGTGCTAGGCTTGTTTTGACTTTTCCTCATGGCTTTTGTTTATTTTTTCCCTATATCCCATATATTAGTGAAACCATTTGGTTTCTGTCTTTTTCTTTTCGACTTGTTTCTGATAATATGATTTCTTCTAAGTACATCCATGTTACCATAAAATCATCAAATTTGTCCTTTTTGATTGATGAATAATATTCCATTCTGTGTATATACCACATTTTTTTCATCCTCTTTTGATAACTTTCAATACTTACAACCTCCTTTCAGTTCTGGTCATTAAAGATATAAGTGATGGGATTTTTCCCCCTACTTGTTTTTATCACATACCATAAAAGCTTCATTACAGTTCATCTTTGGGCTGGGCATGGTGGCACATGCCTGCAGGCAGCAGCCTAGGAAGCCACTGCTAGGGCCAGGGATCGCGGTTTGAGTCCCACCGGGGGCACATAGGGAGACCTAATCCCAAAAAAAATAGCTGGGCGTGGTGGTGCATACCTGTAATCACAGCTACCTGGGAAGCTGAGGCTGGAGATTGCTTGAATCTGTGGTACCCCAGGCAACATGAGCCTGCGGTTCCACGGGCAAAAGTAGCGAGACCTAGTCTCAAAAAAAAAAAAAACCTCCGTAAAGGATGGATTACAAATAGATCCTTTCTGGTTTATGGTAGGAAATGAAAAATGAGTTAGGAGATAGGAGATCTATTCAGGATATTTGACTTTTTTTTTTAAATACTCCTGAGAATTTCTCTTCCATTCATTTTGCATTGTTTCTGTGTGTTTCAGTTTCCATGACTCGTTGATGTAGACATGTTAGTGGAAACAACATCAACAAGGGCCAAAATAATTTTTCGAATATCAAAATGATGCTCTTGTAATTGTTCTTACAAAAATCCAAAACTGTGCAACATGAAAAAACATTGATTATTGTCTAGTCTGACCTTTTCATTTTATTGGTCAGTGAACTAAAACCCACGTCAGGGGAGAGACTTACTAAAGTATTTAGTGACAGATGTAAGACACCAGCACAGGTGTTCTTTTCACCGCACGGATGCTTTGCATTAACTTCGGTTGTGGTTATTTTTACAGTAACTAGCATGTTTGATATGTGTTGACAGTAGCCTGCGTTCTCTACATAGATGACCTCATTTCATCTTCACACTAATCTAAAAGGGATGGCACTATGACTACCTTGATATCACAGAGAAAAATAACAAAACAAGTTTGCCTACGCTCTCTCTGCCTATAAGAGTCAAAGCTCAGATTTGACACTCAGGCAACCTGGTTCCTGAAGTCACACTTCATACTGGTATTTGTTAAGTTGCCACCATGTTTCTGAAATTAGACTAGGAGTGCTGCACATGTTAGTTGCGCCTCAGAGCTATACCTGCCCTGAGTTTTGCTTCTTAAAGCCAGATCAGGATTGGGAGCAGACCACATCTTTAGTAGAAATGTGATCATTTAACTCAGCTGCCAGTTACAACTGCAGTGTGCCATGGCTATGGGTAAAGGTCACTGCCTTTTGAAATTCTGTAACTAACCTCATGCAGCTCCTTAGTCCTGACTGATACCTGCTCCCGCTCCATCTTCTCGTGTTTTACAGGGGGTGACTGTGCTACTTTAATGAAGAACATGGGTCCTCTTCCTGTCGATATGGCCAGGATGTATTTTGCTGAAACTGTTCTGGCCTTGGAATATCTGCATAATTATGGGATTGTGCACCGGGACTTGAAACCAGACAAGTACGTACTCTGATGAATCATCTTTTGTTTGTGAACACCACTTACCAAGTTCCATGCACATAAAAATGCTTTAATGCTTCAATGGCACATTCAAAAAAATTCTCCAGTGTTTCTAAATGAGTTAATGTATGTATATGGATGGCTTTTTTCCAATACGTAACCCTTTATAGGCAATAATGCTTGTAAGAAACAAAGAAAAGATGATTACTATAAAGCCAGGATTAGTTAATTTTTTAAGGTTTGTTTTTTTTTTTTGAAGTGTGTGTGTAAACTTTTAAATAACTATGTTGAATGCTGCTAGTTTTTTCCTGAATAGTTTCTACACTTGGTTTTATAATTAGATAATTCCTTGCTCTAAGAGACTATATATAGGATATTCTAGTCTATTTTATTCTCAGTTTAATTTCTGTTTGATTTTTATCAATGTGAAGTTCATTTTGGTATTTGATTTGAGACATAGACTGTCTTTCCCCAGATGACTTACTATTCATCTTGACACATTTTATTAAATGTTTCATACATTCTCCCCTAATTTGAACTGTCTCTCAAGCATTACCTATTATGGGACGATTTGAAATGTGTTAGAAACATTATGATCAAATCAACTCATGTTCATTCCAAAAAATTTGGAAAATGTAGAAAATATTAAAAAATTTCAATCATCACGTTGCCTGAAGAATGACAACAATTAGAATTTTGGCAAAGCTTCATCTCCTCGTGCTGCATTTTTTTTTTTGACTCCACAAATTAGCCTTTAATTTTTTTGATTTATTAAAATTTTCATATTTCCCCTTAAAATGAAAGGGTTTTAAATATTTTAATTCATGATGCTGTCACAAATGAATATTTTGCATCTGAAATGTAGGTTTGGTACTTAATGAAGGGAAATTTAAATTTGAGCCATCAGTTGAACTCTCAAGCAAGGCTGTATTATTCTGCCTATTGCTGTGTCTCATCTGAATAGCAGATGGGTTGCTTATCTTAATTCCTGGTGTGTGTAAGTTTGGGACTTTGGCCCATCCTCTGTCTTCTATTATTCTGAGAGGGGGAGGATGTTTGTTTTATACCAGAATTCTAAGGGCTTCAAGTTGGGAAGGATGCTGTGTGTGCTTGCTACAGCAGAGAGGACCTAAGTCTTGGTCTCCGGCCCTCGTTGGTGAACGACTCTCAGCCACCAGATGCAAATATTTGACAGATTCTAATGACTCTCTCTCTCTTTCCAGATTGGGCTTTGTAATAAGGTCGTTACCCACATACCAAACATCCTTACCCACTGACAGAGGGAGGGAGAAAGCTAAAAAAACACAAGCTTCCAAGTATATTGCCTAACGTCTGTCCTTCTACTTCTTAGTTTACTGGTCACCTCCATGGGGCATATAAAGCTGACGGATTTTGGGTTATCCAAGGTGGGACTGATGAGCATGACCACTAACCTTTACGAGGGTCACATTGAAAAGGACGCCCGAGAGTTTCTGGACAAGCAGGTGAGCTGGCACACCATTCATTTCTGTAGAGACATGCGGAGTACGGTGCTGTTGGCCAAGTGCTGCACCAACTTGAACAGGACCATCCTCACGTGAGGCCTGCAGCCTGAGATGTCTGTATCAGCCTTGCATTTAATAAAGTGCAAATTGCTTCCATTTTTCTCGCTGGGCCTGTTTGAATTGTCCGCTCATCCACATTCCTCCCCCCAGCATTATGGTCTATTAGCAAGACGAACGAGCTAATTGCGCACCAGTGAGAGTGTGAGAGAGACAAATGGAAAACTCTTTTTTGGTAAGGAATTCAGGAGTCTCCACAGAGCACTCGTGAAACTCATGACACATCGTGCAATCACGGGGGCTGGCGTTCGAGCCATGCCCCATTTCCCTTTAAGCATGCCTCATTACCAAGTGCCTGCAATCTGTTCATTGTAAAGTTACTTAAGGTAAACGCCTCTCAGACGTCGGGCTTTTATGAAGTAACCTGGCTGCGAGTACATTTTGGTCGTGTAAATCTTAAAACTGTTTCTGAGAGTGATCGATTTAAAAAAAAAAAATGCATGGTTAATCTAAATTTAAGAGTACGGATCGTTTTCCAGGTGGTGACATAAGAAAACAAGTAAAGCCAGAGCAGCTCCTCAGCTTGAAATGACGTGTTGTTTAGTGTGGGGACAACATGTTAAACTTGGTTTTTTGGGTATGTCAGTAACTCATTGTCTTTGATAGGAGAGATACTGACTTAACTGGTCTTCATTCTCTCTCCATGTGGCTGAGCAGGTGCTCTCTGGGTGGAATAATTGGTGTTTCATCATCTCGCTCATTGCAATCCACGTCTGATATTCCAGTGATTCCAATACCACAATCATCTTCCAGGTCTGCGGAACACCTGAGTACATTGCGCCAGAAGTGATTCTGAGGCAAGGCTACGGGAAGCCGGTGGATTGGTGGGCCATGGGGATTATCCTCTACGAGTTTCTGGTTGGCTGCGTGCCGTTCTTTGGAGATACCCCGGAAGAGCTATTTGGCCAAGTCATCAGTGGTAAGTATCATCAGGCGTTATCTCCAAGCCCCTACTGGGAAGCATCTATTTAATGTAATGCTGTGGCATAGCAGGGTTTGCACTACTAAAATGTTAACCTTTATCGGGCAGTTTAGTCAACAAATTAAAAGAACTCTGTCATGATAGCACATCACTGCCTTGCGCTACCTCCAGAGAACAGTTTGTACTGGAAATGGATCTGAAACAGTTTTGTTCACATGAAATTTGGAACTGTCCTAGTAGCCACGTGGCCCACTTGCGTGGTGTGCTTTTCCTGCAGAAGGAATTAGCATGGGGATGGCAAGTGCTGTGTTCGTCCAGTCTTCCTTTCCATAATAGGCTAGTTGCAGCAGGGAAGAAAAGGTTAATGTGGGTAACATTTACATAAATGGGAAACATGGCTAATGGCGCCACGGCGAAATTAACAAAGATGTAATACCCCGGCAACAAATGTCTACCAAATAATAAATAATGAGAATGGGAAGGAAGCAAATTCAATCCACAGATTGTTAATGATTTCATTGGTAGTTGTTATGGTGTAATGTTATTTCTGTAACAGCTGTTCATCTTTCATTTAAAATTCAATAACCTTTAGATTTTAACCTGCACGCTGACCCTAACTATTGTAATGTGGCTTGTGGCAAAACGGTATGATAATTAAATAGACTCCATTACTACCCTACCTGCTGTTTTTATAAATTTCCCCATGCATAGATCAAAAAGGTCTCCCTAACTAAAGTTTGTCACCGCTGTCATCTTCTCCACCCATCTCTGGTCCGTTCTGAGCTGTGTTGATGGTACCCAGCATTGGATATAGGGGATAAATTCTTCATGATATGTGGAGTCCTTAATCATAATACTCTTTTCTGTCCTTGGCGACACCAGCCAGTCGGATTTGTAAACTTTAACAAAGTAGATTTGTAAGTTGCCTGCAGTGGATAACCCTTTTATACCATATCTGAGCTATTTATGGATTTATAACTAGGCTGTTTTCTGATCTACCAAGGCCTGAATGGCAGGAGGAATCAACTGTTTAATTAACACAAGCAGCAAATGCTGGCTTTGTTCTCCATGCCTTACGGCTCAGATGCATATTCATGTTTTATTTTCCAAATCACATTTAAACTGCGGTCGAGGAAGCTAGAGGCAGGCTCACATCGAAATAACTCATGTTTTTATTGCAATTCCATACGCACAAGTACACACACCTATCTCCAGGCAAACTCCTTTGGAATGTAGAATGTATTCTAATATTTATGACAGATTTTAAAGACTTCCGTTACAGTGATTACTCTGCATTTCCCCCCCTTCCTCTGTCTTAGCATTTTGACCCTTCCTTTGTCTCTGGCATTTGTTATTTTTTTAAAAATTACATTTCTACTTCTCAGAGGTGAGGAACTCCGTGGCTGTTGCCAAATTCTTGAGGATTGCGGGAGAGAAATTTTCACTCTCAGATTGTCTCTGGCTAGGGGGTCATCTGAGGCACAGGTGTTAGCAGTCGCATTAGGAAGTTACCGTAATAACTCTAAGGAGCAGTTGGCTGTGACCTAATTCCACCAAACAAAGACGAATCCTAAAAGCAAATGAAAGGTACTGTTCGCTGAAATTCCTCTCCCTCCCTTCCGGAAACCAGCGTTGCACCTGTCTTGCAAAGCATTGCACCCTAAACTTGACTATAACTGGAAACCTACTGACTACTATCTTGTTAAGCCAGAGATTCTACTTCAGGAGGGCAAGGGAGGGGCTTGAAATCCTGAGTTTCTGACAGCTCCCCGGAGAGGCCCCTACTTGGGCCCTGGGCCCCCTTTTGAGCAATCAAGCTGTAAGTAATGCTTCTTCCTTCCAGATGAAATCAACTGGCCTGAAAAGGATGAGGCGCCACCCCCCGATGCCCAGGACCTGATAACCTTGCTTCTCCGGCAGAACCCCCTGGAGAGACTGGGAACAGGTCAGAGCACATATGTTATAATTTTGCTAATCTGCAAGAAATAATGTCTATGTGGAACAACACGCTGAGGTTTTTGTTTATTTCCTTTTTTTTTTTTTTTTTT